>JADDOH010015147.1:0-60001 GCA_016648135.1 Agrypnia vestita
GCAGCTTACAAATGTATAAAAGGAAAACGTATTAGAAACTCAATAATACAATATAATTTCAACAATTTCGCAAAAAGCACAAAGGAAAACGCACGACATATATTTTCCGAGAGCGCAACATAAATTTCTCAGACATTTTGTGCGCATTCCAAACGTTTTAATTTCAATATTTCTAAATAATCACGCACCGAGCCGTGAGAAAATATTAAAACCAGCACTCGACTATTGCTAAGAATCGATACAATGGAATTAAAATCTAATTTATGCGATTTTCAATGGAGTTCATTACCGAAAATAGGAAACAGCAGATGCGAACGTTGTCAGATATTACGTCAACGCGTGAATATGCTCGGGTTCTGGTATGAAGTCATCGGAGGCACGTCGTGACATCTGCCGTCCTCAGGTGAGCAGAATCCCATCTCATCTCACAAAGCAATGAGGAGATTCACGGTCAAAGTAAACACGCAGTAAAATTTATTATCTGTTGGTTAGGTAAAGAGATACCACACAATGCGTCGATAGTGATGTAATAATAATACAAGGCTTATGTCGTCAATAAGTCTATGTACCTACATTGTTGTAAATATGTTTTAATGTCGATATGACTAAACGATTATTATTAATTTACCGATGTTTAAACTCTAGATGGGCACATTTGGTGAAAAAATATCTACCTACAGTACAGCGTTATTACAATGTATTTTATATCCATTTATATTAAACCCGAAAAAATTTGCCTAAAACTAATTCCTATAAATGTGTAAGTAGGTATTTCCCTACGTGTACGAAGGAATATTGGCGTAGCTTGACAGTTATTGTATAACATTGTAATGCCGTCAATTTTGGTAGTTTTAAGTATAATTGTGGATAACTTAACGTTTGTTTACGTTTTAGAGCTTTCTGATTGATTGAATTCATTAATTTCAAACCTGTCGAACTTAAAACGACAAAACTGATGGCATTACAATGTTATACAATAACTATCAATATTGCTTATTTCAGAACACGGCCGAATGTATCTAAATAGATAGAACCAAGCAGCGGCGTAACCACACAAATGTGGTGCGCTGGGTCCCCGTTACACAGGGCCCCAAAGGTCCACACCCTACAAATATTTTAGTACAGCTACTTTCGTGAGTATCGTTTTAAAATCCAGCACAGTAAGAAAAGTAATTATTAAAAATGAACTCACATGTGTATTACAAGCATATGATTGATGTACAATATACGTGCAGTTCTAGCCTGCTAAGGCCCGGTTGTTTCAAGTTCGATCAAAGTAAGCGGTCGAGCAAAGCATAGATTTTTACGAAAACGGATCGTCTGATTGGTGGAGAACGTAAAAATCTATGCTTTTAAAGAACGCTTACTTTAATCCAACTTGAAACAACCGGCCCTAATACAGTCGGACAAACGCCGCAAAGCGAAGAATCGCCCTAAACAGAATCCAGGATTTATTTTTAGTTGCGAATGATTTTTTGATTTCTAGTGAACGTCAAAGTGCGCTGATTCCATAGATGTATTTATTTTAATGATGTCGAAAACATGGATATGATATAATCGGTGATTTGAGTAGGTAGGTACCATTTTCGTTAAGTTCGATGACATCAATTATGATGCTTTCAATGATGTACGATGTCCCAAACCCGCACCAGCTCTCGAACTAAATACTGAGGATAATTTATAGTAGTTACTGTTAAATTCATTTTTATTAAATTGAACTTGAGTCAGCCATAGCGAATGTCCGAAAGATTGCGCTATTATATTTTTTTAAATCGACAGAGCACTTGAAAAGCGAATAATAATACAAATGGTCGTATTTCTATTTCGGTATTTTGACAGTTATTTTATAACATTGTATTGCCACAAATTTTGACGTTTTAAGTTTGACAGGTTTGATATTAATGAACTCAATCGATCAGAAAGCTCTAAAACGTAAACGAACGTTAAGTTATTTACAAATTGCGAATAACTTAACATTTTAGAGCTTTCTGATTGATTGAATTCATTAATTTCAAACCACAAACAGTAGGTACCTACCTGTCAAACTTAATACGACAACATTGGCGGCATTACAATATTATACAATAACTATCTATCTATTATATTGCTATAGATAGATATTGCTATAGATAGATATTGCTATAGATAAATAGATAGCTATTTCGGTTGCTATATTGCTATTTTCAGAATACGGCCGAATATTTATGAATTTGGAGGCAACATGACCTAAGTCGCTGTATGTTTTGCTCCCTCTTCTCACTCGACCAACCTTCGGATCCCGCGGCGCACGGAGAAACATTCGGAGAAGAGCATCCACGTGACTTCTCCGAGAGTCCTCTTCATTCGACCTTGAACAGAAAATACTTTGGGTAAAATGTCGCCAGTTTCGGAGACAAGCGACATCAAAGTGTGCAATTTTTGGCAAAAAAATATTTTTCAAATTTATGCAATAACGTTTTACAAAAAAAAGCCAAAAATATTGAAAAAATGCAACTTTGACATCGCTGTAACTGTCGACATTTCACTGAAAGAATACGTATTTTCTATCCAAAATTAAATGAAATTGATCCCCAAGTTTTTGCTAATAGCTAGGAAACATCTGTATATTAAAAATAAATACGTGTAAAATTATTTACACGTGTTTATTTTTAATTTTATCCATATACTAGCTGTTCGTACCCGGCGTTGCGCGGGTTAAGGATTAAGTTGAAAATCAATTTGTGGGGGGAAACAAAGGTTTGATTCGAACGGTATAGATTTGCGTCGAAAATATATCAGGGGGAGGAGAAAAGGTGAAAGGGGAGGGAAGAAATATAGCTTATGTTACCTGCCGAGTCCTAAAGAAAAGTTTCCAAATTTTGAGTCCGATCGGTCGAACGGTATACATTTGCTTCGAAAATATACCAGAAGGAGGGGAAGAGGTAAAGGAGGAGAGGGTAAATGTAGCCTACGTTACCCGCCAAGACCTAAAGAATAAGTTTCCAAATTTTGAGTCCAATCGGTCAAACCGTACAGATTTGCATCAAAAATATATCAGCGGAGGGGAAGGGTTAAAAAAAATAGGTGGGAAATGTCGCATATGCTACCCACCGAGTCCTAAAGGATAAGTTTCCAAATTTTGCGTCCGATCGGTCAAACGCTACATATTTGCATCGAAAATATGTCAGGGGAGGTGAAGGGGTAAAATAATAGGGGGCAAATATCGTCTATGTGACCCGCCGAGACGTAAATAATAATCTTCCAAATTTCGAATCCGATCGGTCAAACGGTACAGATTTGCAACGAAAATATGTCAGGGGAAGGTGAAGGGATATGAGAATAGGGAGGAAATATCGCCTATGTTACTCGCTGTGTCCTAAAGAATAAGTTTCCAAATTTTGAGTTTTATCGATCAAACGGTACAGATTTATTATTATTATTATTGATAATGGGCAGGCAGCTTAAGGCGATCGTCTAGCAGAATGAGCAAATTTCACAATTTTTTCTCATATCTTCTCTTGCGCTTTTTGCGCTTGCGCTGAAGGGACATATCTAATTTTAAAATTTATTCATCAGGTTACATATATTTTAAATACGAATATCTTAGTAAAATGTCATAAACTAAATTAAATAAATGATTAATAAATTACCAAACCTTCGATGTTTTAAAAATGAACAAAATTGCTCCACTTTGTGGGCCTTTTATGACTGAACGGCGTGTTGACATATCTTTTTTATTCAATAATAGTACAAAGTAAACGATTATCTTAAATTTATTACAATTATAGCAAAATCTGTTAGTTTGTTTACATACAATTTATGTTTTAAAAAATACTGTTTTTTAAAAATATTTTATTTTTTGTGAGTTTTTTTCAACTCTTTTTACATGCTTGACAACTTTTTTACTTCAATAGTCAAAAGAATAGATATTATAATTTTACAATAAAAACAAAAAAAAATCAAAATCTTTGTCGATATTCCTGATTTTAGATATTTAATCAAGACGCAACGTATTTATGACACAATACGCAGTGCCTTGATTAAATAGCTAAAATCTGAAATCGAGAATAATTTTATGATTTTTTTTGTATTAATTTTAAAATAATAATGTCTATTCCTTTAATTTATTAAAGAAAAAAGTTATAAACTATTTTAAAAGGATTGAAAAAAACACACAAAAAATATAAATAATTTAAAAAACAGTGTTTTTTTAAACATAAATTGCATGTAAACGTACTAACAGATTTTTCTATAATTGTAATAAATTTAAGATAATCGTTTACTTTATAATATTATTGAATAAAAAAGACATCTCAACACGCAGTTCAGTCATAAAAGGCCCATAAAGTCGAGCAATTTTCTTCATTTTTAAAACATCGAAGGTTTGGTAATTTATTAATGAATTATATAATTTAATTTGTGACATTGTAATAACATATTCGTATTTATAATATATGTAACCTGATGAATAAATTTTAAAATGAGATATTTCCATACAAAAATGTAATAAAAAACGCAAGAGAAGATATGACAAAAAAGGGTGAAATTTGCTCATTCTGCTAGACGATCGCCTTAAGCTGATAGGCCCATATCACTGTCTCTCATTTGAATATCCAGCCTATTCTTAAATTGGTTGACACTGGCTGCAGACACAACATCCTCGGGCAAACTGTTCCACATATTGACCACTCTATTGCTTAATGCATGCTTTCTTGGGTTACACGAGAACCGAGACTTGTTCAACTTCAGGTGATGTCCTCGAAGGCCCACATTAGTGTTAAATGCAAACATATCTGTCATATTAGGAATATTGTAGTAGCCCGATAGAATCTTGAATGTCTCGATGAGGTCACCTCTTGCTCTTCGCTCCTGAAGAGTGGGCAGTTTCAATACTCTCAGCCTTTCCACATATTCCAGGTTTTTAAGACCCAAGGGCAATTTTGTGGCTCGTCTCTGAACATTTTCCAGTAAAACTATATCTTTAACAAAATATGGATTTCAGATCTGAGAGGCATATTCGAGGAGAGGCCTCACATACGTCTTATAAATAGTTGTGAATAGTGGTACTGTCAGATGTTGGAATGATCTTCTCACTAAATACAAAATAGAGTTAGCCTTCTTAACCACACTCGCTATGTGCTTTTTTTGCATCGAAAAATTTGCATCGAAAATGTCAGAGGAGGGCAAGAGGTATGGGAATAGGGGGTAAATGTTGCCTATGTTACCCGCCGGGTCCCAAAGCATAAGTATGCAAAATTTGAATCGAATCGGACAAACGGTGTGGATTTGTATAGGGAACAAACAGACAGACATTGAGTTTTATAGGTATGGATGTATATTTTTAGAATCATTTTCCTTTCAAAAACATTCAATTTCTAAACTAATAATAGCGTTTTATCGTCATTGGGATAACAATAGTTTCACAATGAATATATTAAATTTACACATGCACAAGCAAACGTACTCTCGCGCACGTCGCTGCGTACACATTTCCAAGCATTGGCATTCATTGAATTGTGGTACATTGGCATTATGAGCACTTTTGCAATTGCTTAGATAATAGTAATCAAGCGTCTTCTTGGGACTTGGAGCACCGAAGTTCGAAGCATTGGCGAAAGAAAATGATATTACTTTATTTTGTGTTATTTCTACAAGTTTTTTCCGTCCTACCATTTCAAATGGTTTTTTCGTTTAGAACATAATATAGAACAACAAACAACCATGTTATTTTAGCAAGCAATATTTTCTGTTTTTGCAACAAACGTAATTGTCATAATAGGTAGTCGAATGAGGCATCTTCCAATCATCCATATGTACATATAGGTAATTAAATACAAGGACGATGGCAGTGATGTATTTATACTGCCAAGCTTCCACAGCAGGTACTGTAGGTACCTACCTACAGTACGTGGCGGAGTAGGTACCACGTTAGAGGAAAAAATCTTTGCGTGTTGCACGTTTATTATTAAAGCAGTGTAAAAAAAACATTTTTTAATTGTAGATAAATTATATAGCTACATTTCAATTGACGGCAATTATTATTGTTGACTCGATCACACGCGTCAGGCATTGTATAATGTTTTGCCATGTTGTTATGACGTATTTAGATTAGGTAGGAAATTTTGTGAAAATAAAAATTTGACAACATTTAAAAAATGCAATAATATCATTTTACCGAAGAGCGCCTTTACGAAAAGGCGTCTCCTCAATATCCTCGACAATTGAGATGCGCGAAATAAAACAATTTTTTGGTAAAATCAATTAAGGGTCTGGTCCAGCAATGAACCAAGATCGATATCCTACATTCCGTTACATATTTAATCGCAATGGTTATCTGGTTTAAATGATTTTTAGCGTTGCGCTTGATCATCCAGACCCGAGTATCAAGGTGGCTCCTGGTCCTGGCTGGCAGCGAACTGCACGCTAGGGATGGGTAAAAAATATCGATATTTATCGTCGATATGTTTTTTCGCGATATATCGAATATCGATATTTTTTTCTGGGATAACCGATATTTTTTTCTTGGCGACTTTTTAAGTTTTGGTCATATTTTTGGAGACCTTTTTTTGGTCATCGATATTTTTTCTCGGATAATCGATATATTTTTTCCAGTGATCTTTTTTTTGGTCGCCAAAAGCTTATTCTCCTTACATTTTTGAAAAAATAATATCGATATATTTTTCGCAATGTATATCGATTATTTTCGATACTTTTTAGAAATATCGATTATGGTTGCGAAATAATGGAATATATTCTTTAACAAATTCTTGAAAACAATGACTTGGTGACTTGTGATGTACTTAGATGGATGTTATGCCTATATGAAAAATTACTACAACGGCGCGTAGCAGGCACGATGAAAAACCGCACACGGGCACCGAAACTAGAGGGTTACACGACAAAAGGTGCACACGGTAAAAGATTCATGCAACAAAAGATTCACAGATGTAAACCAAAATTTCAATTTCTTTTTTCTTATTTAAAGAGCTTTAAATTAAATTAAATAATGGTGACAAAATCAGTAAATATACCAAATATTAAATTTTTCCGCAAATTCTTAAAAAGTACACGAACAAATCAATGGACGATGGAAAAAATTAGCGAAAGGGTATATTATACTATATTTTCGTCCATTGACTTCATCGGATATTTTTTTAAGAATTTGCGGAAGAATTTAATAATTGGTATATTCACTGATTTTGTCACCATTACCAATTCATTAATTTATTTAAAGCCATTGACGTATTATAAATAGACACGTTACTCCCATATTAGCCGGCTTTCATATGTAGCAAATATTGTATTGAAAGAGACAACAAATCACGGTACATGCAAACATTAATGTCACAAAGAGATACAAGGATGTCCTCAGTATCTTTACTCGATGCTATGGCAACGATCGTTCAGTGGCATGTTAATGAGGAAATCGTTTCTTTTTAAAAACAATTCAACTTATACAGGCTCTACATTCAATATTTCAACAGTAAGGATAACAACACTTTAATTGTAACCCCTAAAATTTTTGAATTTAACATAATACATATATAACAGGTGATTTGTCGGGTGCTCGGCGATAGCCATCCGAGCGTACACCCAAAAAGTCATTAAGCATGTTTCTTTATTTCCTTTTCATGATGCATTTTTTGGCTACAAAATTATACAGAGCTATGGAAAGCAAAAGGGCTTTAACCAAATCTTGAGAAGGAGCGGTTCTTCTAAATCCTGGTCAGCTTCGTCTTACAGAAACCTATTGATTTGATCATAAATTTGGTTGAAAAATCATTTAATATTATGATGTCTGTCATTATATATATATATATATATATATATGTCGCAGGCCTGGAACAGGTTAAGATCTAGATACCAGTAAATTACTAGGCAGAAGAGTGCGTGGAAGATCATACTATCAATCATAAAGATCAAAAGCGATTTGAAGAATGTTTCACCCTAGAGGTGGGGAAGTGGCTCAATAAAATCTGCCTCAAAAAGCATTGCTTCTTCTTGATAATGCTTTCGAACATCAGAACTCATAACTGCGATAATGCTTCACTGCAATGATTCTGCCACCTAACTGCGCTCCATTTATCCAACCCATGGACCAGAACATCAATAAGTTTGTCAAACAACATTATAAGAAAAAATTGTTATTGACGGCTGTATTGGGGGACCAACCACTGTAACAAACATTGCAGGAGGTGGACATGAAACACTTGGTTTTTCTAGTCCTTGATTACAAGAGATTAAACCAAAAAAACTTGGAATCTCTCAAAACTCTCTGAATTGTGCCATCAAAGAATTCAGCAGTTGCCAGCGGTGTATAGTCCGGAAAATCGGATAATCCGACACTGCCCTGCTAAACATTTGTCGGATCACCGAGACCCCGCTGTATGTGTATTAGGATAGGTTTTCAAAATAAAAAATATTTTTTGAGTGTATTATATCTGTAATAAAAATTGCATCTTGAGTGGGTGTCTTTACATAGGCAATATAAAACATTTGATTTCTACAACACTGAAAATTTTCAGCCAAGTGACAGTAACAAATAGAAGACCTTTGTCAATAAGGTGTTCTATACTCTAAATCATCTATTATATTTTGGAAGCTGAATCATGCAGCAGATACAGTAGTAATAATTATTTTCTATTGCAGTAAAATCCCGTTAATTCGAAATTTGCCATAATTTGAAAATTTTCAAGCCCACAAGTCCCAAAATGTTAACTTCATAGTAGATTAACCCCGATAATTAAAAAATCCCGGCATTTCGAAATAATTTTGATCCTGTTTTATGTTAATATCGGGTAGTTTAGTAATAGAAATGACGCGATCTATGTATTTAGAATAATAAATATTGCGTTTTCGAAATGATTTCTTGAAACATGCAAAAATACACTAGTTTTTTTGAGTTTTATGACTTTTGGCGAATTTTACAATCGCATCATGATTTTTTTTTGGTACCTTGAATTTTGAATTAATAATAATTGTGCATTGTTGGTTTAAGCCGGAAAAAAGGCGGAATCAAAAGTTAAACTCATGTGAAGATTGAAGAAGCGTCCCATTAATTCGAGTATAACTAAACATTTTTCATTACGGCCATCCAGACGTGACCGAAATGGAAAAAAAAAAGATTTTTTCGTATGTGAGAATAGCAAATATGTCAATATGTACTTTAGCAATAGAAATTTCAAGATCTTTGCATTAACATAATAAATATTGCATTTTCAAAATGATTTCTTTAAATATAAGCATAAATTTAACAAAATCAACGGTTTTTTCAAGATTTTTACAATTTTTGGCAAATTTCACAATTGCGTCGTGATTTTTTTGTACCTAAAATTTTTAATTAAGGGGGTTCCGCATAATTCGAAGTTTCTTTTTGGGTCCCCTGAATTTCGAATTAACGAGGTTCTACTGTATAAGGATTTATCTTGCCAAAATGTTTCATTATCCTTAAATGTATAAGTAATATGTATGTTGTAAAATTGTGACCCAATCTGAAGAAAATGTGCTCTTTTAATTATCATTTTAATTGCAATCAACTAATTATAAAACAAATGGTCTTTGAGACTATGCGCGAACGCGGCCACTCCAAATGATCACGCGCCTGCTTGAAGGTTAAACATTTCATTGAATTATGTAGGTACTAGCAGGAAAGCAATCGGCTTCGCTGTTTACCTATGCCTACGTCAGCCGCTTCGCGGCCAATTGTATCTGGCAAACTTCCATTTTTGCTATTGTGGCCGCTTCGCGGCCAAATGTGTTTGCTGTGCAGCAAACACAATTGTTTACCTACGCCTACGTCAGCCGCTTCGCGGTCAATTGTATCTGGTAAATTTCCACTTTTAATTATGGGTAGTTTAGATATAATTAAGACAAAGTATTTATTCAAAATTTCTAACCGATTAATAAGTCAGAGCGGAATAAACCATAGTTCGATAGGTAGGTACCTACTCTCTTCTCTTCTCTTCTCGCAGTGTTGATTACTTTTATACAACATTATAAAAAATTAATCTTTGTTTAATTTTTACAAAAACAAATTTGAATGTTCAAAACCAAAAATGTAATTAAAATTTCAACAAAAAAAATATTCTCGACCGTAAAAAAAAAATTCGATCCTGCCAGGATTCTAACCTGGCATCTTCAGATCGGCAGTCAGACGTGTTATTCATTGCGCCACAGGACCCGATAAACAACGCGGCAAAATTATTGTATACAAATATAAATCATCATCCAAATGCAGAAACGTATGACATTGATTGGAGTAATTATAATATAGATATTACTTTGATTATATTACATTTCAAACAAACTTTTTCTCTAAAAACAAGCAGTTCTGCTTTCTTAGAAAGGTAGCATGTAAAAGATTTATTGTTACAAATATAATGCTTCACCTGTTTCAAATATCTGACTGTAATCAACCATCTTCTGCTTTGTGTTTTTTGGGGTATTATGCCGTGTTTTTACAATCTTTCTGACCGACGTTTCGGATTCCATTGCAGGATCCATCATCAGTGCTGATGTGCTGTTGTAAGTGTTGGTGTTGTGGTTAAGTATTGCTAGCAATACCGTGTCAAAAGCAGGGTGAAACATTGTCAGTGTTGTGTTAAATATTGGCTAGCAATACCGTATGAAAAGCAGGGTGTTTCTGTGTTACGTGGCAATACCATGTCGGATTCATGTATTGTCTTTTGTTGTGTGTATGTTTCATTTATTATTGATCACTATCTTTGCGGAATCTGCGAAGAGATTGATTTTGAAGTGCCAGATAATATAGTGTTTTTAATTTGAGACCACCATCTCTATTAATTATATTATAGTCATGTTATGTTAAATATATTCCTTATTTTTAAAAACTTACAATAGGATATAACAAATAAAGTCACAAAAGTTACAATGAAAAAAGAAAGAAACATGCTCATGGAGTGAGCTCAGTGGCGTGATGCAGAATTGCCTTACAAGTTTAATTTGAAGTAAATTTTGAGAGATTTTTAATTGATAAAAAAACATGATCTTTCAAAATTACTTTGTATTGAATAGCATTCATAGTACATACCTTGTGCAGAGAACCCGAAGCGTATGCACTCCCATATCATGATGTATGGTGAAATCTTTCCGGTTTGGGCAACACAGTTTAGTGAAATCTTTTGCTGACTTTTTGTTAGACCATCTTCTTCCCATCTGGGCCAAACACTTTGAATTCAGATTTATCAGAGAATTTCACCTGTCTCCAATCCTGCAATCTCTGTTTTTGGTGTACTTTTGCTCAATTGTAAGAGTCTTATATGCTATTCCTGTTCTAACTATCTTCACTGAACATGTTGTTTGGCACACTATAAAATTATTCAGCGTACATATCTCAATCGGCCTTCTCTGGTCACATGCTTTTCAACTTTCTCACATCAGAAAAACGTCTATAAGAAATTTCACTATTAAAATATGTTCCTACGACAATATAATATATCAAGATAGATATATTATAGATGTCTCATAGAGATGATTTTTATTAGGTCCTTACATATGAAATTGGCGTTTAGTATGGGAGGAACATAAAGCCAATTTTTTTTATTATAATATATTTATTTAATCAAAGTATGTACCATTGCTATCTATGCACTTTTGCCATCTCATAGGTAGTTCATCGATCCCTTTACTAAAAAAACCATTCGGACGGGAATCAATAAAATCTTTGAAGGCGGTTTGGACTGCCCCATCGGAGTTGAATTTTTCCTTTGCAAGAAGTTATCCAAATTTCGAAAAAAATGGTAATCTGTTGGGGCAAGGTCCGGAGAGTACGGTGGATGTCTTAGACATTCCAATTGAAGCTCCTCTAATTTGGTAGCCGTCTGTTGTGCAGTGTGTGGTCTAGCGTTATCATGAAGCAGCAGTGGCCTAGAGCGATTAACCAGCCTCGGTTGTTTAGCAGCTAGCTTTTCCATCATGGTTTGCAGTTGCTGACAATAGACATCTGCCGTAATCGTCTGGCCAGATTTAAGAAAGCTGTAGTGAACGACACCAGCACTAGTCCACCAAACGCTCACAAAAAACTTTTTTGGAGTCAATTTTCGCTTGGGGCATGGTTTGGCTGGTTCGGCAGGGTTCAGCCATTGCGATGAGCGCTTCCGATTATCGTATAGGATCCACTTTTTATCACGAATCAGGTAATGATTCGATTTAAAATCCCTTCATTATTGTGCCGGTTGAGTAATGCAACGCAGCAGTCAACGCGCGTTTGTTGATTTGCTTCACTCAATTCGTGAGGTACCCACATTTCAAGCTTTTTCACCTTATCAATTTGCTTCAAGTGGATTAAAACAGTTTTGTCACTAACACCGCAGCCTGCAGCTAACTGGGATGTGGTTTGCGATGGATCCGCTTCCACAATAGCCTTCAATTCTTCATTATCAACTTTGGTCTCCGGCCGTCCACGGGGCTTGTTCTGCAGGTCGAAATTTCCAGAACGAAAACGTTGGAACCAAAAACGCATTGTGTTTTCTTTTGCGGCACCGTCGCCATACACATCATTAATCCTTCGAGCCGTTTCTGCAGCACTGGTGCCACGGTGGAACTCGTACTCGTAAATAACGCGATATTTCAAGTTTTTCATTTTGTAAACTGAGTGACGCAAAGAAAAAAACAATTGAGGAAAAAACAAATGAATTATAATTTTCAGAACACAAATACATGAGTAAATAGCTGTATAAATTTGGATTTGGAATTCCTAACCAAAGAGAATATTTGAGATCAAATTTGCCAGTACGGCAAAACGCCAATTTCATATGTAATATATGGGAAAGAAAATATGGAAGACGTTTTGGGTGTCCATACGACATATCGTATGGCTGTAGTTGGAAACAGTAATATCTTTTGTGAAAATATCAACTCGATCCGGTTATTAGGTTTAAAGATATCCAACGATAACTGTAGGGCCCTCTACTGCCGTCCGCACTGTCGCAAATTGTATTTGTATTAATTATTTATGTTGAAACTTTAAACGCCTTTTTCTCAAAATAACGTTTTCAAAAACGTGTGCATGATATTTTAAAAACTACTTTACAGTATATTCAAGAACACATTCATATTTGTGAAGTTGTAATTTTTCAGAACAAAGTTCTGTGAAATATTTAATAACCAAATAAATTAATCTATTAGAAAGACATACAGAAAAATCTAATTCACGAAAAAATATTAGGTTACTACTAGGATACGAACCCAGGTCACCTCCTTTCCGGGGCCGGTGCTCTGACCACTAAGCTATAGCAACCCTCTATGTTTCCGTGAATATATCGACCTTATATGTAGTTCTTATTTTTATTAATTGATTAATTTTTATTTTTATTTTTGTCCATAGAGCAATCCACTTTTTTGATACGGTAGTTGAAATTACTTTGCAATGCCACCGCTAGATGGACGCCATGATTAATTGAATAATTCATTTTTATTTGGACATACATTTATACAACAGATATTATATATTCAAGAACACATTCATATTTGTGAAGTTGTAATTTTTCAGAACAAAGTTCTGTGAAATATTTAATAACCAAATAAATTAATCAATTAGAAAGACATACAGAAAAATCTAATTCACGAAAAAATATTAGGTTACTACTAACCTAATATTTTTTCGTGAATTAGATTTTTCTGTATGTCTTTCTAATTGATTAATTTATTTGGTTACTACTTGACAGATTTAAATAAAATTGATACATCATATTCTAGGCATTAAAAACTTGTGCTTAATCAATAATTTTTTTTTACTTAACCTTTTTTTTTATACATAATAAATAAGTGATTTTTTCCCTTAAGATTCATAATTAAGCTTTCAAAGACTCCATTTTGGTAAATTTGAAAAGAAAAGAAAAAGCCACAATTAAGCACAAGATAAACTATTGAACTATTTTTTTTTCATTGATTTTAGATAAACCACTGATGGACACCGTGCGGCACTATTTGCAAGACAGGGGTCAAGAATCGAGCTGCTATTGTGGTCCAGTATTAATAGTTCTATTTGATATTTTCGGTTTAGTTACTTGAAATATAGTGTAAAACTTTGGTATTATGTATTGAATAAAAACATAACATAACCGTTCAAAAAAAATCTTGAAAATGTCTATTTTTTCACGCCTCTGACTACACGTAACACCTTAATTATCGTTAAAAAGGGTGATTACCCAATTTCATTGTTAATAATTTTGCCAATGGGCCGCTGAATATATTTTTAATTTATTGTAATATGTGTTATTTATTGTCAATTGATATTTTCTTTGATTTGCAAACCCTTCCCAAATAAAATCAGGGTACGTTATTGAGTTGTTTTTAGATATTTAAATGTGAAGCAGGATTAAGAATCTACACTCCCTCGCTTTCTGACTGAGCTATGCTGGTTGTGCCAACGTGAAGTTGGTCCCGATGACGCCGTATCATCTCAAGATTCCCCTGAGAGCCGACTGCACGTCGCAATATACATACTTGAGAGGAATACTAAAATCAAATTTAAAACTTTTATCCAAACAGGTATTTCAAATGTATATGGCAAGGTTTTACCCTTGTTCTAAGTTATGTAAAAACGTAACGATTGTAATCGAGAACCAAGCTTCTCAATTGATATCAAATTAAAGCGAAATATATACATATATGTATTTTTATTATATCTATTCGTCTTCATATTTCGTTTAATATCAAAGAAATTACGGATGGTACAGGGTTGCCAAAACCCAAGAATTCTTTATGAAACTTTTAATAAACATTATTATATACTGACTGTACTTTTTACATTATCAATGAAAAATTGATAATTTGTCTAAAAACTCTGAAATTAATCACCAACTACATATAGAGAAGTTGAAATGGTACGCATTGTTTCATATTATAAAAACTTTATACATATTTTAAAAAAATAATGAGATTCTGAATGGGAAAAAAAGTACAAATGAAAATAAAATATTTATTCAACATATAAAAATAAGATTACAGAATTATAAAAGTATGCAACTTACAGAAAAAGTATGATTGCGAAATATAAAAGTATTCTTATGTATATATAATCAAAGTAAGAATATATTCACATGTCATTTTTATCTTGTTCCCATTTTTTAAACAAACCTATCATAAGGGTCCATATCATTATTTTTTTACTTTTTAGTAAGAACAAATCTTAGGGATCTAACTTCGAAACTTAATATTTTGGCTAATTTCGCTACAAATATGTTCTTAGTAAGGTTCAGAAAAGTAAAATCAGAAATAAAATTAAAAAAAAACTATAACCCAGCTTGAATATTTCCGAGCCACGATACTACATAAAGTACATACATAATATTGCAAGATTTTATCAAAGAGAGCACCGTGAAGTATATAATCATTGTGATTATTCAATAAAAATGTATAAAATCTAATTAGTGATTTTATAAACTTATTGGACGGATTTAAAATTTATGCCATTCCTATAGAGTCAATCAGTTCTTGCACTTTCTTGATGTACAGTTCTTTGGCTTCCGTAGACCCTAAACCCTTCTTACTATTCCACGCCTCCCATTTCGCCTTGCCCTTGAAATCAAACATGCCCGGCTTTTCTGAAAAAAAAAAATTTATAAATAATAAAACATTTTCTACAAAAGAAACTCGGTTATAGCAACTTGGGTAATAACCTCCATATATCATGGTCTAACAATATTATATGTATTTCTAAGAATGTTACGTTTCAGTGTCACTGTCCTCACATTTGTGCCCTTCTGGAGACCGCTCTGTAACTTTTTTCTTTCTACTTTCTGTCAATTTATATCATTGTACCAGAGAGAAACACATTTTTACAATTGCAAAATATGTATAGATAATTTATATATTTGTGTGTTTCTCCATGAAGGCACTCAATAGTAATGTTCAACATATTTGTGATGTGCGGTGATAAGTTACCTAAACCAAATTTCAGTTGTAAAAATACTTTGAACGCATAGGTCACAGACGACATTATACGAGTCGTGCCTTACATGCCTCAGGCGCAGCTGACTCATATGTCTCACCGTGTTTCGACCGCTACTGCTTTGTACACACGCACCGAAGACCGGCAAAAATGGTACCAAAAATATCTCATATCTTTATACCACCGACATCTATCAATGTTTGTCAAATGTTATTAGAAGGCGCGTGCAGTGGGAACATTGAAGCATGACTTTTATGTAAACGTATATTTTGGAAAAAAAATAGAAATCAAATTTTTATGATATATCAAAATATAAATACTATGACAACAATTGTGATTGAAATATTACAAAATATAAGTTGTATTCCGATTTTTATCCAAATAATTGGTTAAGTAAAAGTCATGCTGCGATGTTCCCACTCCACGCCCCTGGTTATTAGTGATAGTGATAACAAACTTATAAACAAACCCGAAATAATAAAAGTTCTAGCATAGCAGAATATCATTCAGTTATTTTAAATTTCCCACAGGGATCTTGTCAAAAACCAAAATAACTTAATTCTTTTTAATATCAAGTGACTTTTATGTTTGTTATGCTTTGAATAGTTTTTTGGATTCAAAATAATGTTTTATTGACTACTAGCTGCGCCCGCGCGGCTTCGCACGCATAGATTTTTAGTACACTGTTTGTATTGTCATAGAACTTTTGCGAACCTTCTAGAGCATTCTCCTTCCAGAACTTTCAAGAAATATATTGAATGTACAGGAACCTTCTAGACACACCGACACATTCCGCCACTCAGTTAAGAACCTTATAGAACTTTCGGGACTTTTCTAGAACCTTCTCCTTCCAGAACTTTCAAGAGCAGGTTTTTCCGGAACCTTCTAAACTCACCGACACAGTCGGCGCGCCTATTTTGAAACAATCTGAAGCATTTGCGGCCTTCCCATAACAAAACAATGTGCTAGAAAGCACATTTTCGTCACCCACTCCCACCCACGCACAGCCACCCACACCAAACTCTCACATTTTTAATGGGACCCCAAGGGCTATCCACCACCATAACCACCAGGAGGTGGTAGTATCTGGTTGTGAAGAAAACTTGGCGGATAGGGAAACACGGGTTTCTTTTTACTCCCTTTATATTAACTCGTGGCGTCTGCTTGCTTGCCGTCAACAAAAACTTTGGATCGATTTTTGACCCTTTTCCCGTGATCCAATTGAGCTGAAACTTCGCAAGCAGACTCGTGGCGACAATCAAGAAGATCTTTCAAATTTACGTTAAAAAAATTTAATAATTATAGTATAATTTCAGATTTTTAGAAATTTTATTGGTTTTTTCAAATTGGAATCATTATAAAAGTTTGATTGCGGCGGCCCGATAACGTCGTGGAATATTTTCTAAATTTGAATTATTCCGTCGGTACGCATAATAGGTACTTCACTATGAATGTCGAAAATCTAAATTGACTGACAAATGTTTTTAGAATTTAATCTTCAAAGCATGAAGTGTCTTATCAAAGCTCAAAACATCTGACATTTTAGAAATATATTAAATTACTGTAAGTTTAGTGTTATGTTATATGTTTTAATTCATCTTTAATTGTTATATTTTACAAAGAAAGGGAGTATAATAAAAACTTGGTTTTTATGGGTTACTTTTTTATATATATATTGATTTTAAAATTTGTTTGTGCAAAGTGAAATATGATTTTATTCCGGTTTTAAAAATTGTTTAAATGAATAAATAAATCCATAAATTTTCTTATTTATATTTCGTTTTATATAAGTTTATGAATTTTATAGAAAAAATATCTTTATTTATATAATAGATAGTTTTCTGCAGAGATAGTTTCTAACGATTGTGAACCAGCTGAGTAAGCGGGCAACACGAATTCAGAACCCGAGCCAAATAGTGAAAACGACACAGATATTCAATTTTTCTGTTCATCGGACCCTTTCGTTTCCTTAGTCTATGAATTCGATGAATTCACGTCAGGCATTAATCCTGATACAATATTGACATAATTTCTCCGATAATTTTAAAAAAATATTTTTAACCTGTAATTTAGTGGATAGTAGGTATACTCCTGTAATATTGGCTAAAAGCGAAGACGATCTCCAAAGACTAGTGTACAGATTTCACACCCCTAGTTTAAAATACAATATGGCAATTGCAATGACCAAAATTAAAAGCATAACATTCTCAAAACAACCACGAGATGTAACTAATCCTTGAAAATAAACCAGTTGAATAGTGATGATAATTTTACCGGTGACACATTTAACGTTTTTTAAGATTGCATTGATGACTGAGAACTGATTGTTCGCAATTCAACGGGCAACCATCTGCACTACACAACAGTCATATCTTAGCCACCAATCATCGGTATAATCAGATATAAATCCCAAATAACTGTACTGAAAATAACCTGTTAAAATAACGGTTTGACTGTCACTATCATTGAACAGGTGATGGAATTTGAGTACTGAGCTGTAGAGATATTCTTGAAGAGGTGAAAAGCCAGATGACGAAAGCTTCGGTTGTATCGGGATGTATGAATAAAATAATACGGAAAAACAAGGACACGCAACTGAAGACTAAAGTCAGAATCTACAAAAACTGTGTCAGATCGATAATGACCCATGGCATCGAAACAAGAGCTGACACAGTTCGCATTAAGTCACCGCTTAGAACCACAGAGATGAAAACCCTCAAAAAAATAACAAGCAAGACTCTACGTGACAGAATAAGAAACACCACGATTAGAAAAATGTGTGATATCTAAGATGTTGTCAGATGGGGAACTGGAAGACCCCCAAAAGTGGGAAGAACAGCTGGGAAACCTCATTATAAGATACTCTGCATAAACAGGCACTAGTGGCCTTCAGCCAGTATAAGAAGAAGAAATAAATAAAAATTATTGTCAACGAACTAATAAGTTTGATTATATTTCATATTAATTTTATTGTGGAAAACGCGCCAATTTCGATCGTATTTATTCCCGACGACGGGGTGGTCGTTTTTTTTCGTAAGAGATACGGGAGCCAAGGGTAAATACATTTAAAATTTCTTTTGTCATAAAAACACCCTCATTGTGTGGGCCCGACACGTGTTAGCTGCGTTGGTTGAAATGGCCGTTTGTTCATAAAGAAACATTGAACATGATTTATAAATAGTTCTGGGTAATTCAACGCTAACTGCCGAGGTTCGTTGTGTTAGGAAGGTCCACTATTGTCTCTATAAGGAAGAAATATATTACGAAGAATTGACAGGTTACATGGTCTACCGCCAATTTTCCGGGTACTGGCCGATTGTGTTAGGATAAAAACACATTAATTGCGAAGACCGAAAAACTGTCTGTAATGTAATATAATAGAAAAATAGGAGATGTAGAAAAAATTCCATACATCTCTTTTAGCTATCGCTGTCAAGTCACATCCGTTGAATTTCAAAATGCTTTGAATTACGAAATAGACCACCCATTATTACGAGTAGCCAGGACCTACTCTAGAATGAGGGAGATAATGTCTTGTAAATATCAATATTATATAAAAATTATGTATAATTAAGTGTTCCTTAATAGGTAATTAAGACTGATGTATATGTTACAGCGAATTTGCATTTTTAGTGAGACTATACTTTCACTAGTAAAAATGTACTTTTCCCGGTCGGGCAGAGTGGGGGCAGTGAAAACATCTAAATCAACGAATTCTCAGATTCACTACACATAATCCGTGAAAATACATTACTCAAAGCATAGACAATATATCGGTGAAACCATCAATTTGTACACGTAATTCTTAAAGCGTAGAAAGTATAAAGGCGGCACTACACTAGGCGATTTTTATTCATTTTGCGGTCCTATTTTAACTCCTAAATTAAAATAGGACAGCGGCACCGCAAAACGAATACGAATCGCGAAGTAAGGTGTCGGCTGAAAGATCGCGCACTCGGGTTTTTTATGATATCTGACGACTGCCGGAACAAAACGAGGTTATGTCACCATGTAAATATTGGGGGGTTAAGGGAAAATTTTTATTAATGAATATGTATTTTGTCAATTAAGTTTATTAAATATGTTTTTTTTATAACAATACAACAAAAGTTTATTTCTTACAAATATAGAAACATAAATAAACATACACCCAGTATTATTAATTTTAAATGAACCTTTAAAAGTGCGTCAAGTAACAAACACTCGATGCGAAAAATACAAAAATCAAAGAGATTCTAAGTCATCATTTACATTTGAATTCATTCAGATTCTTCCGCATTTCCAATTTTCTATCTTTTTATCAAAAATGTGTCTAATTTCGTTTGCGTTTCTTGTTTGCGCACGTGTAAGCACGGGTGGTAGACGTACAACATAAAGTGCGCGGTTTTTAAGTTCGCAAACTTACTCGGCTCGACGTCGGTGACAGACGTGAAGCTTGCTCGCACCGTATCATTTTTATGAGTTTAATCGACTGTCTTTTGAATTATAAGATGATCAGAATTTCGTAAGTGTTCGCGATTAAAATTTTAAAAATATATTACGTTTTAGTTACCTACCTAAACTAATCATTGAATATCAAAGACCAGTCCAGAAGTGTGATAGTTAAAGAAACAGAACTATCGCCACAGAATAGAGAATATGCTATCGCTCAAAGGATAAAAATTAGAAATACTGTCGCTTTGTGATGACTTTGGACTAGACTAGTGTAGAATGAGACACAAAACGCAAAAAAAATTTTGAAAAACAAAGTCCATGTGCCATTAGAATCTTGTTATAAAATCATATAATGAAGAATTGGTGCAGACGAAACTTTCAACACTTCAAAATGACTATTTTAATAATATCCGTTACCTACATAATGTTGATTTGCACAGAAGAAATTAATAATGCAGTAAGAACCTTGTTCACGCAATGACTTATTAAATTGTTATTCAAGGCCCGGTTGTTTCAATTTGGATAAATAAAAGTTCGTTTAAAAGCATAGATTTTTACGGAAACGGATTTCAGACTTGTCAAATTTAATTTTTGACAGTTCGGAAACCAATAAATTCACTAGTAAGTGCAAGTTAAAATATTGTATTCATTTCTATTGGTGAAAAACTCTTTGAATATGATAAGAATGACCTTGAATATACTTTCTCTAAAATGCCAGTGAATGATGGACTCACTAGAAAATCAGATTCACTGTAACATATATACAAGATATGATTGTGACTTTGTGCTTTTGACCATTATATTTTGACAGGGAAGTGAATATACCTACTTCTTACTGTGTGTTTTTAATTTTACTTTAATGTAATGTAGAATGCATAGATTAAGATAAATGTATAGATAGATATATAGTTTATAATTTGAATGAATAGATGATAACACAAAAATGTCCATATGTAGAGCGGTTTCTATCCTTAATCTTAGCCTGTGAAAATGTAACGTACGTTATAAATATATGTTAGCTATATTAATAAAAAAAGGTTAGGTACCTACTAAGTGCTAAGATTTTGTATGATGATAAAATAATTGTTAAGGTAATTAGTTAAATAGATTATTAAATAAAATAAATAAATATTTATATTACAATTTAGTCCAATGTATTTATGTAATTAATTGTATGTATTGTTTTTATCAGTTGTACTAAATTTTAAGGTGTTTATTTTTTTAGTTAATTAATAGTAAAATAAATATTAGGGGGATGTGGTCAAAAATTAGGCCTATCCAATAAGGGGTCGGCGGAGGACGGAGGTATTGGCCAGACATAGGGAGGCAGGCCCACAGCCGCCAAGACTCTATTTAACAGACGGCTGGCCCCTCCCCCAGACAGTTGAAACCCGGAGAAAGGACAGTGAGTCACGACGGTTGAGAGTGGAATATGACTAGTGAGGGTCGAAGTGCTCCGTAGACGAGAGTGACGAGATGCCTACTGGCCGTGTTGTGGAGCAGAAGTAGTGCGATTCAACTGGTCAGTGCGACAGTTGAGTGCTATGCAGAGGAGCTCCGCGGAAGACAGGGAAGTGTCTCCAGAGGCAACGGTCAGGACCAGTCAGAGCGACCGTCCAGTGGACCCCTAGAACGAGGACCTAGAAGTCTATCAACAGCGGCATCAGGTGGATTGAGTAGCTTGATACTACCGCTGTTATAGACAGGTCCAGAGGAGGACGATAGGATCAGTGGATCCGGTTATCAGGGCGATAACCAGGCCGCCAGTGCCGGCACAGAAGACGGGAACATGGAAGACGTGGCCATCATCGCACCACGCGTGGCCGAATTTCGAAGACGGGAGATCCAAGGTAGAAGAAATAAGATTTTTTTTTCTTTTTGTTTGTATATTGTGCCCCTGTACATAATATGTAATTTCAAGTGTAACTGTACCCTAGGCTATTATTGATTTATTGATTTATTTTGTATATCCGTAGGTTAAGGTTTGATTTCTAGGAATATAATTATTTTTGAATAATAACTTTCTATTTTGTCTCCCCGTCCCACCCTTTAAGTGACTGATTGTAAAATAGTGATACAGCCTGAGAGCGCGAGGTGCGACTTTAAGTACCTCCGCCTCTTGGCGTAGCCAGGACCCCTCTTAATTAATTTAATTCCAGCAAATTAAATTAAAGTTGTATCGTTAAGTTCTATCTCGGTGCCTAATCTATTTCTTATTTTGCTATGCACCAAATTGAATTCTGAAAATATTCTTTCGACCCCAGTGGAAGAAGCAACTGAGTACAGTCTTGCAAGACCACAACACCAACACTCACAACAACATATCAGCCCTGATGACGGACCCTGCAATGGGATCCGAAACATCAGCCAGAGAGGTCATATACACACGCAGAATATCCCATAAAATTACATGCAGAAAATTCATTTTTGCCTTTTCAAATCAATCTGTCCGGGTATAATATGGTATTATAAGTTCATGCTTTAGCTATAGGCACGACAATATCATAATTATAATAAAACTCATAATTTTCCTACAGTTACTAACCTATCTTGTTTATTTTTTTTTCAAAATATTAAGAAACCTTATAAAAATTTAAGTGGTCAGAACTGGCACAATTACATGGCTAAAACTAGGTAAGGGCCGGAACTGGTACAATTGAACAAATTTCAAATTTGATGTTACTATTTTAAATTATAAAGTGGCCAAAACCGGCCCATCAACCCCATATTGTAAAAAATATTTTTGGTTTACAGGGGGAATTAATTATGCAAGAATGTAAATACTAATTACAGTAATAATGTGCCTTAAACATACGAGAGGGAGGGATTTTCTTCCGCAGTGACATAAAAATTGTATATAAACCTGTGTTGCAGTCTCCTACAGAGCCCTGCTTAAAAAGAGCATACACCTCCAGGAGGTCAGTGTTGTCGGGTGTGGTCTTCAATTTTTTTACATTCTCCGCAGCCTGCTCGAATCTCTGCAAGAATAACATTAATATACAAATTAGAATTGAAAACATTATTCAAAAATTAAAAGTGTCATCGGTAAAATTCAAGTAAGATTACCACAGTTATATCTTTCCGAAAGCAATTCAATAGCAAACGAAAAGGTAAAAAGATAATTATTCTTAAGCTTTTCTCTGTTACCCCATTCAAGAAGAAACAAAATATCAACCTGCATGCTAGTTTAATTACAGACTGTGATTACAGACAGACAGACTTATACAGCTATAGACGCATAAACTGTCAGGATTATTAAAATATTTTAAAAACAACCTCCTAAGTTTGGAGATGGATCCTGAATAATGTCACGGTCGCAGAAAGAAAGGGTTGGCAGGAAAAATACCCTGGGCCTGGGATGTCACAGAGGCCCAGGAATGTCACGTTTCAATTTAGCAGTGCAAAAATTACAAAACATGAATCAATTGATATTTGTAAATTACATCCACTAACCATTGATTGTCAAAACCATTATTTTAACCGGTTATTTGTATCTGATTCGATGTTTGGTAACTGAGATATGATTTTTTCATACTGATGCTAGTAAAATATAACATGTCAGTGACGGATAGCGAATTAATTTGCATTAGCGAAATAATGTGCATCTTCCTCCAGAATCAGATTATGTTTTAATATTTTGAATTGAGCTGCAGATAGAAACACTCTAAAAGAATTTCGATATTATACTATTTTTAATCTTGCCCTGAAATACATCGCGAGCCAACAGATACCTCGAACAACATGTGAGGCATCCTAAATCCATTTGAAATTAATATAGACATTTTCGACATTCATCTAACTACATTTTGGATTGGACATTGGACGTTAATAATTCAGTACCTACCACGTATATTATTTTTTATATATTGCCCTCCATTCTAGTCTACCTTGTTTATTAAACTTACCTCATCCAAAGACATGTTGTGAGTTGAAGAAATGTTTATCTGCGAAAAAAATTAAAGACAATAATTAGGTTGGAAAATGTTTAACATGAATGTGAATACAACTTGAATTCGAAGATTAAATTTAAGTGGACAAAATGAGCGGAGGTCGGCGACATCTAAACAAATACTAATTTATGTACGTTAACTTTTTTTAAAATAGAAATAGTCTATGAATATTGTGATTAATCAAAATTAAATTCGGGGTAGACATCCATATATTTGCTACGAAACATTATGAAATATCAAATGACAGCTTACCGGCAAAAGCAGCGAAACAGAACGGACACGAAATAGTGATGAAGTTCGAAGCAAAAGCAAAAGCAAGTCAACCGAACATCGCAGCATCCGGAGCATCGAATTAAACCAATTGCACCAACCTCAGAATACCTCATACTAAAAAACTAAAGATAAATAATTCACACATTTCATTTTATTATAGTTTTTGCTAGGAATCACAGAAATCTGGTATTTGATACAAATTAATAAACAATATGTGTAATTATGGCATGAATATTCCCTTTAAGCTGTGATTCGCCAACAAAAAAATATAGAAATTTTAATGAGACAAACTAAAAGTAATAATAGAAAACACATCAGAACGTTCAGTTTCATTTAATAACATGTACAAGAATCAGTTATCTGCATATCTTATTGGATATTTACTATTACCAGATTAATAAGAACAGGATTTGACTAAAAGTTGCAATAAATAGCCGATATTATCTTTTCATTTGGTGTTTTACTAAGCACTTTAGTTTCTTCTGTGTAGTATGTTCCTTATGTTTTTTTAATGTATCTCCATTTTACATGTATCTTCACGAGCATCAGTAGCTTCGAGTTCTTACTAGCGAAGGGAAAAACTACATTTCAAAATGAAGACTACAAAGTGTGCACTACATTTGTATAGGTAGGTACAGTTGCCGGCAAACTTCTTGAAATTCTTTGGCGTAGTGGGGGAATGCGCAGAAGACGAAATTTAGGTCTCGTTGGTGGAAAGGTAGATGCGCAAACTTCCCCCCACTACGCCGTAGAATTTCAAGATGTTTGCCGGCTTTTTACTTTCACGTTTCAACTACTTCAATAAAGTACATGACATCGCTGTATATAAGTCGCAGCCATCTGGTTAAATTAGCCAGTTAGGGCCGGTTGTTTCAAGTTGGATTAAAGTAAGCGTTCTTTTAAAGCATAAATGTTTACGCTCTCCACCAATCAAACGATCCGTTTTCGTAAAAATCTATGCTTTGATCGACCGCTTACTTTCATCGAACTTGAAACAACCGGGCTTTAGTTGGACGCCTAGGCTGTTCATTAAACGCCGGCATTCAATTGGATGCCTAGGCCGATAGTTAATTGAATTAGAATCACTCAACGTTTAACGACTTGGTGTATTGAAAGTCAGCCCTTTGAAGATGACTGACCAAAACTCAGCCATTCAGCCAAGTGATTCAAATTTAGATCAGTTTTTTCCACCGCGGCGTTAGTAGTCACCAAAACAAATAATGAAACGTTGTGTCAAAAAGAACTATAGTAGAATTAAGATTTTGGACAATCAAACATTTACATCTTTATTTATATAAATAAATAGTAGGTATATAAAATCAAATCAGGTATACAAAAATATCTTCGCATTTGAATGCAACGATGAATGCCAAAATTTCATAGCAACCAGTGAAGATCTTTCAGAGATTATCGATTTTGTACAAATAAACATTTACATTTTTATTTATATAGATTACTAGTTACTCAGTGGTAGGTATTAGTAATAAGTAGTCGTAAATAATTTGTGAACTCATGGTCACCCTAACCAAACATCATAAATTCATCAATATACGGTTTAACTAAATGTCTACACGACGTTCAGCCATCTAGTTAAACGTTGCTCTCAGTGACTTGGCTAGTGGTCCTTCAGCCATTTAATTGAATGCCGGCGTTAAATGAACGGCCTAGGCGTCCAACTAACTGACTAATTTAACCAGATGGCTGCGACATATTCACTTAATCCTATGTGACGTTTTAGTACATTCTGAGATAAACGAATGAAACTGTTTTAAAAATAATTGCACAGACTAGATTTATAAAAAATATATTTAATAATTACTAGGCAGACTTTCCAGATGAACAGCAATGTTTTTTTTAGTATATCTCCATTATTTATGTGAAAAATTGACAAATTGATTCATTCATCTCAGAATGTACTAAACGGCATATAGGCTTTATATCTATACCTAGGCGATATTTCTTCCCTATTCTCATACCCCTTCCCCTCCCTCTGACACATTTCCGTTGCAAATCTGTACCGTTTGACCCATCGGACTCAAAATTTGGAAACATATTCTTTAGGACTCTGTAAGAAACGTAGGCGATATTTCCCCCCTATTTTCAAACCCCTTCCCCTAATACTGACATGTTTTCGATGCAAATCTGTACCGTTTGACTCATCGGACTCAAAATTTGGAAACATATTCTTTAGGACTCTGCAAGAAACGTAGGCGATATTTCCACCCTATTTTCAAACCCCTTCCCCTAATCCTGTCATATTTTCGATGTAAATCTGTACCATTTGACAGATCGGACTCAAAATTTGGAAACTTATTCTTAACGACTCCGCGGGTAATATAGGCGATATTTACTCCCTATTCTCATACCTTTTCCCTTCCCCCTGACATATTTTCGATGCAAATCTGTACCGTTTGATCGATCGGACTCAAAATTTGGAAACTTATTCTTACAGACTCGGCGGGTAACATATATGACATTTCCCACCTATTCTTTTAACCCTTCCCCTCCCTTGATATATTTTCGATGCAAATTTGTACTGTTTGCCCGATCGGACTCAAAATTTGGAAACTTATTCTTTAGGACTCGGCAGGTAACATAGGCTATATTTCCTCCCTCCCTTTTTACCTTTTCTCTTCCCCCTGATATTTTTTCCATGCAGATCTATACCGTTCGAATCAAACCTTTGTTTCCCCCCATAATAATAATAATAATAATAATTGGATAATTTGTATAGCGCCGTTTTCGCGAAATACTCACCTCAAGGGCGCTTTACACAGAGAAATTATTATCTTACAAGACAACTTACTGCTAGAAAAGAAAAAACTTATTTACTATTACTTATTCACCAGGTGGCATACAAGATGTGGAATTAAAATTGAGTACTATAGTACTTTGTGAGTCCCTGAAAGAATTATGTGTTTTCGCGGAGTGCACAATATGAGTGGAAAACATTAGCTAGCGTTGTTGTGGTTAGATTTTATAGGTTTTTATAGGATTGTCTAAATAAATGCGTCTTAAGTTGTTTTTTGAACAGTGGTAAGCTGTCAGTTTGTCTCAGTTTGTTAGGTAGTTTGTTCCATAACTTTGGTCCAGCCACCGCGAAAGCACGATCACCGAAATTAGTTTTGTGGACGCGATTTACTTCAGCTAACCTATTTGTATTAGATGTTGATGCTGAGCGAAGTGTTAGTTGTCTATTATTTGCGGAGAATGGAATGCAGAAGTCGGTTATGTATTGAGGGGCCATGTTGTGAATAGCCTTAAATATTGTAAGGCAAAGCTTATATTCAATCCTCTCTGGACATCTAAGCCAGTGAAGGTTTTGAAGATGGTTTGAGATGTGCGCAAACTTTGAAACGCCGGTAATAAGTCTTGCGGCGGCATTAAATACAGATTGTAATTTGTTTATTTCCTGTTTCGGGAGATGAGCGTAGATACCATTACAGTAGTCTAAGCGAGAGATAACGTATGCATTTATTAGTGATTTTGTTGCTTCTGTTGGGATGCTTTTGCGAATAGATTTAATGCGGCGTAAATGATAGAATGCAGAGCTGGTTGTGCTATTAATTTGTTTACTAAGAGACATGCTTGAATCCAAGTAGACTCCAAGTAGTTTGACATTAGTTTTAGGAATTATGTCAATATTTGAAATAGAGAGTGGGAGTTTTTCCAACAGGTGTTGGCGTCTTCGGGTAGCTGTCCAAAGGAACTCAGTTTTGGTCGGGTTAAGTTTCAGTTTATTCGAGGACATCCAAAGGCTTACGTCATTTAGGCACTGAATGATAGATTGTTTTAGTATGTTTGTATCGTTTGGAGAACAATGGAAGTATAGTTGCCAGTCATCAGCATAACAGTGAGCTAGAAGTCCGTGTGTGGTAATGATATCAAATAAATCTTTTGTGTACATGATGAAAAGTAAAGGACCTAATACCGATCCTTGTGGAACACCTGACTTCATACAAACCGGTGCTGATTCAATGTTATCAATAACTACCGTTTGGAAACGGTTCGAGAGATAGGATTGGAACCATTTAAGCGCTGTACCGCGTAGACCGTAAGATTCCATTCTTCTCAGCAAGAAGTCATGGTCAATTGTGTCAAAAGCGGCACTCATGTCAAGAAGAGAGACGAGTACTAATTTGCCCGTATCTATTGCGAGTATGATGTCAGATAAAATTTTAAGGAGTCCGGTTTCTGTAGAGTGGTGTTTTCTGTAGGCTGATTGAAATTTACTAAATAAATTGTGTGCGTCCATATATGCATTCAGCCGCGAAGACACAATTCTTTCAAGCAGTTTAGCGATAAGTGGTAAATTGGATATAGGTCTGTAATTATTGAGGTCTTCTGCATCTAGCGTAGGTTTTTTTAAAATTGGAGTCACTATTGCACTTTTCAGAAAGTCGGGAACTTCTCCAGTGCCTAACGACATGTTGTAAAGTTTACAAAGAAAAGGTGCTAGTTCTTGTATGCAGGATTTGAAAATTTATTTGTAACTTAATCCTTAACCCGTGCAACGCCGGGTACGAACAGCTAGTGTATATATATATATATATATATATACAGCGACGATGAGCTGAACTAATTGTAGTACAACAAAATTGTATCTACTACAATGACCTACAAATTCATAGAGGGTGGGTTGTTCAATTTCCAAAAATTTCTTCATTCGACCACCACAAATATTTCGATCATTTTATCCACATCAAAACCTCCGTCAATTATTTCTTTTTATTTACATCAACTTCGCAAAAATATTTATCACAAATCTTACTTCAATTTAATATTTGAAGTGTGTAGTTTGTAGTGAGCACTTTAAAGTGTGAAGTATGTACAGTAGCCGGCAAACATCTTGAAATTTTACGGCGTAGTGGGGGGAAGTTTGCGCATGTACCATTTCACCAAGGAGACCCAAATTTTGTCTTCTGCCCATTCCCCCACTTCGCTAAAAAATTTCAAGAAGTTTGCCGGCAACTGTATATAGTTTGAAGTTTGAGGTGTGTGTAATTTTTAGTGTAGTTTGCAGTGTGTGAGTTTGTAGTTTGTAGCGTGCAGTTCACATATAAATGTGTGAAGGGTGCATTTCAGTATAACGTAGTGCTACATTGTAGTACTTGGTATAGAGCGGACCTATCACTGTTACTATGTAGTGAAAACTCGAAGTTACCGATACTTGTGGATATTAATATATCGCATATTATTTACCTACTCGTAAGTTGTACCTACAAAGATTTTTTGCGCACGCAAATGATAAAAAAAATAAAGAGAATTTGCATGTATTATTGTTTTTATCGTGCATTTATTTATTTTAACCTGGTTTTTGTTTATTTTTATCACTTTGTTTGTGTATTTTATGCTACATTTGTTGATTTTTCAAATTTTATTTTCAAACTAAGCTAAACGTTTGTGCTATGAAAATACGACTAACTTGGTCTTCCGAGGCTAACTGAAAGTATCAAACTATTATATCAAACAAGTGGGTATGCCAGGTTTTATTTTAACCTGGTTTTTGTTTATTTTTATCACTTTGTGTATTTTATGCTACATTTGTTGATTTTTCAAATTTTATTTTCAAACTTAGCTAAACGTTTGTGCTATGAAAATACGACTAACTTGGTCTTCCGAGGCTAACGTGAAAGTATCAAACTATTATATCAAACAAGTGGGTATGCCATTTGTAGTATGGTATGTTTATTTTATCATTTTACTTTAAGTGTACCTATACGCGTTCGAAACGTTTAACATGAAATCATGAGAACCGTAATATTTTTTCTCATTTGTACGAAAAAAAATTGTAAAAACTCAACGTCATGATCGAAATGGTCATTTACACGAGATTTGCAGAACTTCTGTGAACATTGCATTATTTTGTACTGACAATATTAGTAGTCTATTGTACCCGCTAACTTTCTTAAGTCGTGACATCAGTTAAACTTGTTATACAACTGTTTGGTATTTGGTGCTGAAAACACATATTTACGAGATATCTGCAATGGTACAGTAGCCGGCAAACATCTTTAACATTTACGGCGTAGTGGGGGGAAGTTTGCGCATGTAGGTACCATTCCACCAAAGAGACCCAAATTTTGTCTTCTGCGTATTCCTCCACTACGCCAAAAAATTTCACGAAGTTTGCCGGCAACCGTATCATGTGTCCCTAAAATAAAATATGGGAGACGTGCTTTGCACGGATCAAGCTATCCATAGTGTGGGGATCAAGTTTCCTACATATATGGGACACTTCGTACCATTCCCCTCCTCTACTTTTGGTGAGATAATTACGACAATTAAATACGAATTAAAATGGTTATCATATCGAGTATATCCAATGAAATTCCACGTCTTCGATTACAAAGTCATTTGAAATATGATGTATAATAAGGGAATTATGTAGAAGTAAATAAAGAGGGATCAAGTCTTTCCAGTCTCCCTTAGGTAAATATTTGTTATATCTAGTGTAAAGAGTTCAAGTAAACATGGAAAGACATCCAATATCTCTTGAATGTTTGATTGTAAACATTAAAACTATTTTAAAAATCTATAGCATTGAATCCGTTGCACAGAAACCACTATCACTATAAATATTATTGATAGCGTGTGGGCCCTCAAGAAATGTAAAAACAAGCTATTTTCTCAATTGTGTAAATGGACTTTGGAAGTGATGACTACATAAAACCTACATTGTACTAATTAATTATGAGTGTGGAAAAAAATTCCAGCAATACGGTAATTTATCAATTCAATGTCATAACTGTTGGCGAAGAAGCGTTCCGTTTGACATGGCCATGGCATGGACTGGTTTGAGATGACCTGGGTACACCTGCCTGCATATTCTGAATTCAGGATATTAGGACCATAATTTGGACCCCTCGAAAAAGTATTTATTAAATTCGCCAAGCTTGTCATACATTATATCGTCGCTGTATATATAATAAATCCTATGTGCCGTTTAGTACATTCTGAAATGAAGGAATTAATTTGTCAATTTTTCATATAAATGATGGAGATATACTAAAAAAATATATTGCCGTTCATCTGAAACGTCTGCCTAGTAATTATTTTAAAAAAAGTATAAATCTAGTCTGTGAATTATTTTTTCATAACAGTTTTATTCGTTTACAGAATATACTAAAACGTCACATAGGATTAATTATACATACAGCGACGATATTACATTTGAATTTTATGGAAAACACGCGTTTATAAATTTGGATTTTTTAGGGCAGTGCCGAAAATGCCTCACCCACAGTTCAGTTCTGTAGGTTCTGCGGGTTTATCATTTACCTTGGCCTGATCCAACAGAGATCTCTATATCCCTGGAGATTGATTTTCAGTTCCGTAGTTCAAAATGTTACATCTTCGCTGACTCCACCAGTTTGAGTCAAGGTGTTTGTCATCGCCATTTGTCAATACCCATATAAGGTCAGGTCTTTAGAATTTTGTAAATAATGATTTCCGGCACTGTGTCAACTTGATCCATCGACACACTTTTCCCCAGTAATTAGCAGAGTAGTCAGTAGTAGGAGATTTTGATTTTGGGTCAGAAAGAATGAAGGAGACCCGAAAGTGCGATTATTTTAAAAATAATATTTCTAATATGTACAAGTTTCTATTTGAGATGATGGTTGAAAAAAAGTAACGCTTTGTCGATTTAAATTAAATTTATTTTTTGTTCAGTAAAAAATATTATATTATACAAATAAACCAACATCCATCATTCAAAAAAACTTAACAATCACATATATTTTGCAGACAATTCGGCGACCTTCGCGATATAAGCTTCTTTAGCACCGTCCTTGGAGAGTCCTTTCCTGTCGAGCCACGCTTGCCATTTAGCTTTTCCTTTCAAGTCCAACAGACCAGGTTTGTCTGAAAATATAATAGCACATTATTTTTAAATATGCAAGAATATAATCGGAAAAAAATACATAAAATTGTAAAAAAGGGTTTCTAGGTAAGCCCGATCGATGTGTACTCGTATATTATGATTGCGTTGAATCTGCATCATCTGCATCAAGTATCGAATGTTTTTTATCAAATCTCTAAAATTTATCAAATCTTTAGGTTTTTGAAAAAAAATCCTTAAAATATTTTTTAATACACATTCTTTTAAATTATATTTAGACTTGATTTAATGTGTAGAAATATTATATTTACATTATTTAACATTCGAGTCACTTTAAGGCGTCTGATACACATGCTTCTTTAGTGGCACGTGAGCATGCGCAGTATCGACTTTGACAGTGGCATGCTTATTAGTGGCATGTGTGTACGCACATTGCTAGAAATGAGCATGCCACCTAGTGGCATGCTCAAAAATCAACCGCCGGTTGATTTATAAGCATGCCACTGTCATTCACCATAGAGAAGGGGTATCTTTGGAGCATGTGTGAACAGACTTGCTTATTTATGAGCATGCTTATGTCATTCGCGGGCTTCGCGACTAGTATTATCGATGCGATCTTCTCAGTCCGCGACAGATGAAACAAATATGGCGCGTTGGGGAGATGAAAAAACATTACTTTTCGTAACTTATTATAGGAATCACAAATGTCTGTGGAATGCTCGGTCACCGTTGTGTAAAAATAATATAGTGAGAAATAATGTTTACGAAACTTTATTAATAGGCATGAATGATTCAAATCTTACAATAAAAATTATATAAACTAAAATCAAAAATGTGCGGATGGAAACTCGGGAACTTTTTTGATTTATTGGTTCACTTGAATTTTCTATTTCAGTTTGCAAAGTTTCCATTTTGAACAAGAGCGTCTCTATTCTATGACAAGAGCATGCCACTAATAAGCATGTGTGTGTGTTTGATTGTTAGCTTTGGGCATGCTTATTTATGAGCATGCCACTAATAAGCATACCAGTAATGAGCAAGTGTGTACAGTTGTTAGGGCATGCTTATTAGTGGCATGCTCATTAGCATGCCAGTAAAGAAGCATGTGTATCTGTACCTTAAGGCGAGAAACATCGAAATGTTTATTTTCTTTCGTCAATTTTATTTTTTCTAAGGGCAATTATAATATTTTTTACGTTTAATTTTTAGGTAGAATATAAGTGTATAATAAGGTAAAAATATAAGTACGTTTGGTTGGAAATGTGTCAAACCAATCACGGACGGCGACGGGTCATCTACATTATGATTGCTTCAAAAACGCAGCAGGTATGCAGTGCGTAGTTTTGCAATTACCAGTTTAAAAAAATAACCAAATCATACGAAAAACAGCGGACGATAGTTAATTGCAGAGAAAACTTTACAGATGGATTCCTGCCTTGATAATGAGTCGAAAATGTTCAAGCAATCATGATCAATAGTTATTGAGATATGCAATATCAAAGTTTGCATTTTCTTTTCAATATTCCTGATTTATTTTGTGCAAAAAATTGAAATATCATTACAGTTTCTTATATCAATTATGCAAAATTTATTCGCTTCAATACAACTTAAAAAAATGATAAAAACCTTGCAAAAAATGTACATATTTTCAATTTTTGCATTCATTACTTTTATTCTTTATTTAATCCCACTTAATCTTATACAATCTTATTAAAAGCATTGTATGATAAAATGGGAACCACATTCGATGGTAGATAATTATTAAATAATAATTATTAGATAATTATTATTACTGACATATTTCTGTTTGCTTAAATTTTTTATTCTTTCTTTCTATCTAATTAATATATTTCTAAATGTGGAGACCTGTAATTGGCCATCTATATTGTATCAATGTTTTCTATGCTTTTTTTTGTGCTGTTGGTCTTCCATAAACATTAAATAAATAAATAAATAAATAAATAAGTGGTTGTTGCCATCCGTGTTTTTATGTATCGGCGGCCCTGGAACCTTGCAGTAATAAATTACATTTAAGGTACACATCTTATGATTTTTCTCTTCACTATTACATTTTGCTGTTTACATTTTGCAATGTGTCTCTACCGTAACTACAGACTTGGTCGTTATTTCACATTTCAATGGACGTGACGTTGGAAAAAGTTCTACAGTAGACTGGCCAAACATTGCCTCATGTTCTCCAAATACGATGTTTTGCCTTTTTCCTACCTAAAAGTACCTACCTCTATAAACCAGTGAATTTTGAGCTTCTTCTGTAGAGCCATGTCTCGAATGCTTGTCCATGTAGCCTTATTATGTGTTCGATAAGAGTTCGTGTTTCCATTCTGCAATACTCGGAACGCATAGCATCCGACCGTAGTCTGAGGTTTATATCATGGCTGCAGAATATATTTTTATACGGATAAAAGTTGCACGCGCTTGCTTGATGAGCCACATTAATTTATATTGCAACATAGACGCGCAATTCTTTTTATTTTCTCCAATTTCGTTCCAGAAATATAGCGATTTTATTCAGAATAATCTAAAAGGGTATTGAAAAGAAGTTCCTTAACGCGGCTTGCGGTAGGACTTGACTGGTAGAAATCGTCACGTAAGGAAAAAGCGTTATACCCCATCCATACGTCGAGACTCGAGTAGACGAGCATCACGCGCGACAGGTTGTATAACCTCAATACTGAACGCGTGGAAAATTTTTATTATAACTTATTTGTTATTTGTTTTAAATCATACATGAGTTACATTGTCTCATTATTGCAATTTTGCAATGAAGATTCAAGAAATGGAAACTGCAACAAATATGTGTAGTACTAACTTAGAAAAATACCTAAGTTAATAAAATTATACATTTTGATACAGGTATTTTTTACTGTTTATATACGTTTAATGTGATTCGAATGTTTACTATTTACTATTTACGTACATTACAGAGAGACAATAGTGAAATCATATGTTCAGCGTCAAAAAAAATATGGAAAGAGAACTTCTACGTTTCTTTCGATTCCTTACGTAACGAAAATATACAAATATAAACAATCTAGATCCGAAATACATTCGGAATCAAAGAACTTTGTTCCTGACGGGGGTCCCCCGACCGCACAGGTAATTTTAAAATCCGTTGATTACATCTGATCTGAGTCTTATGATTAAAACTAAAATAAGATCGTAAATTGAAAGCGTATGGCCACCAGTATATACACATACATTTATTGCCACAGATTTATTTGTGATACAGTCCTGAAACAAAACGAAGTAAAACTTGAGTTTTTTCATTTAAATCATCGAATCCGTACGTGCGAGCCGCGCGTACAACGCAAATTGTTACGTTGTGTCGGTGTCTATACCCGTAAACACCAACACGGAACAATGTGCGTCGGCTTACACATACTAATTCGATTGTCTTTCTTGAATGGAAAGACATTTACCTGTGTCATTGTCTCCCACGGTAGCCTGCTTGTAGAGCGCGTACAGTTCTAATAGCTCTCCATCAGTTGGTCGCTTTGTGAAACTCTTCGCCTTTTCAGCCGCAACGTTGAATCGCTGAAATTAGAAAAAAAATCATTCAGTCGATATAGGGTGACAACCGAACCAGCTCAGTTAAACCAAAGTTTAACAATAGACAGAAGTAACTAATTAACTCAAAAAATAACATGAATCGCAATACTGTATGGGCATGGTAACCGATTCAGCAATCGTTTGGAAATCGTAATCTTCGCAAAATTACTTCAATATTTCTTTACAGCAATATTACCGAATATTTTCACCGTTTTGCATAAACTATGTTAGCCACACAGCGTATTTAATTGTAAATAGTTGCGCATATTTTATACGAACCGTATTTTTTTCCGAGAAACGATTCTCGACGTTTCGTTGAATGATTATTCAATGTCATCAGGAGGACGACCTTTACCCGCGGAGGTAGAAGGAAGACTAATTACTGCATTCGAGGGCGTAAATTATATGCACTTTGTTGTGGAGTGTCCACTTCTTCGAGGTCGCCAGTGGCAATATGTACTAGTTACATCGGCGGACTTTACTGCGACGTCTCTCAAGGGTTGAATCAATGTCGTAAGAACAGGGCGCCAAATACTTGATAGTTTGTAACTGTCATCTCTATTGAAATTGGGATGTTTGTAGGTATATTTCAATGGACTCCCTCACTAATCTGGGTATAACGTGCGGTTCTGTTGATAAGATTTTTGTCTTGTCAAATCTATATATCCGCAACAATTTACAGTTAAATATGTCTAACGACCGTAATAACAACCTTAACTCTTTAATAACTATACAGCAGTTTAGAACAAAAATGTACTCCGTCACGTTTATTAATTTAAACAAAGGTCTTTCAAAATTTCGTGTGCTTACTATACCTAGTGGTAATATACCCATTATTCAATGTAAGTCAGTTCCGTCAAATATCAGAATTTATAGTGGAGATTGATAACATTTAAAGCAATTGTTTAAAATCACGGTTAAATTTAATTCCAATTAAAAGAACAAAACATCTATTACAACTTTACTGGTATAAACACCAACACAACGAAACAATGGGCGTCGTACGCACGGCTTACACATACCTACTTATTCGATTGTTTTTTTAAAATTTTTTTTTATTAAATTTATTTGGTAAATGTACAAACTTAAGAGGGTATTCAATATAATATAATTAATACACATTTATATTACACGCTTACCCACTTTTAAATGAGAATTTATTATCGTGTTTAAAAGTGGGGGCATTGTCATATATGTATATATCTATTATTAATGAAATCGTTAGTGTAAGACATTAGATTAAATAAGTATGATATAGACAAAGAAGCATTAGATTAAGTTATAAAAATTAAGACATTAAATTAAGTAAATAAGATATAAACAATACAAGAATACAAAAATGTAAGACATTAGATTAAATAAATAAGATATACACAAGGAAACATTAAATTGAGTTATAAAAATTAATAATTATGAAGGTATTGTAATAACATTTAAAAGTATATATAGATTGTTTTTGATAAGATTTTTTCATTGCGTTATTGTGCTGGTTTTTTGTAGAGGATTTTTCAATTTAGTCTTGAATTTTCTATAATTTTTTTCCATCTTCATTTCATTGGGAAGAGCATTAAAGAATGATACTATTTGATAGGAGAAATGGTGTTGGACTGTGCTAGTATTACATTTAGGTATCAAAATATTTCCAGCTGATCTCGGTCTATTACTAAAACATCCAAATGTTCTATTATTGATATACATTTTGTGAATTTGAAGTATCGCAAATTTTTTATAGATTTGATTAATATTTGGGACGTTAAAAATGTTGAAAAGTTCCCTTGTCGGGAATATTGAGGGTCTCCTCAAAATCACTTTGATAATTACTCTCTTTGATAATAATAGGAAACATCTAAGGAATTGGATAAAATAACAAATTCCATCTTATATATTTTTTTCAAGTGATAAAATACAGTGTCAAATAAGTAAAAATAAAATAAAATATCAAAAAATAAACTTATTAATTTTAACGCAATTTTTTAGCATAATTCACTTGTAGATCGAAATGTTTCACTCATGGAAAACAATAATAAGGAGATTCCAATGTTGTGGATTTCGTATTTCAGAGGTTACACCAGGCATCAAAAAAGACATTAAAATTCAAATAAAAATTCTAATGCAACTACTGCACACACGAATTTTTTTACCATAATTGTTTACGGCATATAAAGGTGAATATTTTTCATTAACAAATTATTTTTAAAATTTCAAAATGGCGAGATTCTCATGTCGCTAGAGTTTGAGTGAAATGAAAAAGCTAATTATTTTCTTGTTACATGATGTAGCGTGACGAAAACGAAAACAATTTTTTGTGCAATACGAAATTTTGCTCAAACATTTGCACAAAAAATACGAAAACAAATACATTTTTTGTGCAAATGGGAGCAGTTAATTAAAGTATTTATATTTTTTTCCTAAAAAAACTCAGGTAAAAATTCATAATAAATAAACAGCACATCTTGTCAAAAAACAGATAATTTTATTAGTAGGATGTGTGCAAAATTTTAACAAAATCGGCCCCCCAATTGTTTTTGAGACATCATTTCCAAGAGTCTGAAAAGGGGAGTTTCTAGAAAAACGCGAAAGAATAATGTAATTAATTTGAAAATTCATCTAGCTTTAAATTGTTCTTAGAACAAAAATGATTTTTTGAAAATGTCAAGGTGGTGTAACCCCTTAAGGAGGTACCGTATTTTATTTAGGTACCTACAGATACATCTGTTAACTTTTTTAAAGCAGAACGCTCGATCTAATTCGTTTCTTATTCTCAGTCACCAATATAATGTTGACATAAACCATAAACCGTAAAAAAAAAACGAAACGATTTCACAAACACATTTATGTTCACTTCTATCTGGCATTAAAATGCCCTTCGATAAATCAATCAAACCCACCGCCATGAACAGTTTTAAAATTAGATTTCATTGCATTTCTCATATTACAATACCCACTAATCTAATCGCTCGTTGTTTACGGTACCTACCTACTCCATATTCCATTGCAATCAAGATATTCACGTTGATAATTGAGAGGAAAACTATAGAGCGAATAGTATTTAATCGAAAGCGATATTGAAACAGATGATTTATTGAGAAATCACAACTTACTTATCAATAAATGCAACATTCACCTCTAGGGTGCGATCAACCCACGTGACTTTCATAGCTCTGGTCGAAAATTTATGTTCAAAAGTCTTACGTCACTTGATGTGACTAACATTATAGGTGGTATGAATGTTAATGTATAATATGGGCAAACTTTAGTGCGTAGGAATAAATAAATATAAATAATTATCAAATATTAGTAGGTATGACAAATTTTCCATTCGCCTCGGAATGACGTGTATTTATCAAGCATGCCAGATTTGAAAAAGCAATGAGGAAAAGTAAGGTAAATTTATCAATTGTAGAAAGGAAAACAAAGAAAGTGTTTGATTTTTTCGATTATCAAACAAATTTTACGTAGGTTTCTGCATTTCATCGATTAATTTATTAAATAGACGGTAGACATTCCGTGTCAGTCGCAAAGGTGAATAACGATACCTTATTAGCATACAATAGATACATAAAGTCTTTTAAGTTCACACCATACTTATTTTGAAATAGTGTCAAGATTCATTAAACTATAAAAAAATACACGCAAAACTCTTGTTAACCTACGGGATGCCACTTATTTGTTGCAGGTATTGAATGTTATGTTATGAAAAAAAAACATACTACTTGAATATATACTTATTTTTGTTTAATTCAAGATCAAATCAGAGAAATGCACACAGCATTCCTCAGCCGTTTTTCACGAGTCAATTTTTCATTAATGTTTATAGACATGTTGTAAATACATACCATACGCATGAAAGGTTTACCTATATAGTACCTATTATATTTATTGGACTATTGAATGTGACTATTAACGTTCCCTCTATTTTTTGGTTCACTGTGTGCTTAAATAGTCGTGCAACTTAATGAATTGGGGAAGAAATTAATAAAAACATTAGCTCACCAGTGTAAGGCTACGGATTTTAATTTGTATATTTATGTAAACTTATAAAAAGATTGATATGTAGATTCGTATCGATCTCATTCGGAATGGGATCAATGCGAATTCCAGGAATTCTAGGAGACCAACGAGTTAATCCTATTTTCAAAGCACAAGCGTTTCAGGCTAGTTCTAAAATAGTGAGAATATGGAAATGACATGTACGTACCTAGATACTCTTAATTTATATTTTGAAATCAACAAGCAATCAATTATTATACATATTTTCCTATATACATGTTTCCTTTTTTAACTTTCGAGAATTTTCAATAATTACAGTTCTTTTACAACATTTTTCGTCTTTGAATTTTTCGAGGTGATCGTGCAACTCTTGCGGGTTGCATAATACCAACCAAGGTTATACAATATTGAACAAGGTTACGTTATCAACGTTCGATTTATTATCAGGAATATGTCAACTTGTCCATCAAATTATGTTTTCAATCGCTAAATAATATTTACAGATAAAAATAAATAAACTCATCAATTTCATAATAAAATTGTATCAAGTTGACAAAATTAAATAAAAAATAGATCTTAGACCATATCATTACGATATACATAATATGTGGAAATATAATGATTTTTATCATAATGATGATTATTCTAAATATGTAATAGGCATTTGTCATAAGTGTTGCCATCAAAAACTTTTTGAAAAGTTAATATTTTTTTTGTTTCAAAAGGGTGTTTATACTTGTATCATAGGTAGGTATTCGGTATAATTTTATTAATCATTTAACTAGCAGTTAAACTCGACTACCCCACGTTAACCGTAGAACTCCCGATACCGTGAATCACATATGTACCCTAGCTGTTCTTACCCGGCGTTGCAAGGGTTAAGAACTAAGTTGAAAATAATTTTGTGGTGGGAAACAAAGCTTCGATTCGAACAGTTGGTATAGATTTGCATCGAAAATATATCAGGAGGAGGGGAAAGGGTAAAAGGGGAGAGAATAAATGTCATCTGTGTTGCCCGCCGGGTTCTAAAGAATAAGTTTGCAAATTTTGAGTCCGATCGGTAAAACGGTACAGATTTGCATCGAAAATATATCGGGGTGGAGGGTAAAGGGGTCCTAAAGCATAAGTATGCAAAATTTGAATCGAATCGGACAAACGGTGTAGATTTGTATAGAGAACAGGCCGACAGACATACACACATTGAGTTTTATAGATAGAGATATAACAAATCTGTAAAATCAGGGTATGAAGTCAGCTTTGTTAGAACTTTACTTTTGCAATTGAGCAATTGAAAGTGAAAAAAGTGTTGAATACTATAAACGAAAATATTTTACAAGTGTTCTTATTTATAAAATCGACTCGAGTAATCGTTGTTAGGACTGGATCAAATGTTTGATACTCAGCTACATCATTGTACGGGACTATTAAGTGTCCTCAAACGGCAGATTGCCCCCCTGGTGTTTACTAATTTATTGTTCCGGAAATGTGTAACAGGAAGCGATTCTTTGCGACATGCGCAAAATAACAATGACGTTTTAAATTCCTAGAGTCACGGTCGACAATGCAGATGTCCCAAAAAATAGTATTAGGAATAAAATATTAAATAAATAATACAATGTCGATCAACTTAAAGTTGCGCGTCTTATCATGTTGCTTGGGGTCAGGGACACGCAGTGAGAACATTGAAGAATGACATTTAAGTAGGCCTATATTTTGAAAAAAATCGAAATAAAAGATATTTATCGTAATATTCCTATCACAGTTATTATCATTTTATTCAAATTTTTATATTTCATAATATTCCTTTGTTTTTTCCACAATATACAGGGTGTCTCATAGCTAGTAGCAAAAACTTTACAGGTGGATTCCTGCCTTGATGATGTCGAATGACGAATGAATGAGTCGAAAATTTTCGAGCAACCACGACCTAAATATCAATGGTTTGAAGATATACAATATCAAAGTTTATATTTTTTTCAATATTTCTGATCTATTTTTTGAAAAAATTTGAACTTCAATACAATTCAAATAAAATGATAAAAACCTTTAAAAAAAATCTATTTCCAATTTTTGTAAGGTTTTTACCATTTTATTCAACTTGTGTTAAAGCGAATGAATTGATCATAATCGATATAAGTTGTTGTAATGATCAACTTTTTGCAGAAAATAAGTCAGAAATATTTTTAAAAAAATGCAAACTTTGATATTGCATATCTCCATAACTATTGATATTAGGTCATGGTTGCTTGAACATCAAGGCAGGAATCCCCTTGTTAAGTTTTTGCTACCAGCTATGAGACACCCTGTACGTTTAGTAAAAGTAACGCTTCAATATACTCACTGCACGCGCCAGCTTGGGATGGTTGTAAAAAATTAATAATTCTTGGAGTTAAGATATCAATATAAGCTTCATACTTAATTCTGGACTGTTTCTCTCAATGCTATATTATCTCATGGGCAATTTGTTGAGGCCCTTTTTAGTAAGTTTTAAATAATATTTTGAAAAACGCGAAGAGGTCTTGCGTTCCATGTTACTTTCAAAATACGAACAGATCGAATGTTAGAAACTAATATATATAACGCCCGTAGCACGCCTCCCGCTGCGAAACCCCAGTAGCGAAACCGCTGCGGGAATTCCGCTGCGAAGCGTAAGGCGTCTGATACACATGCTTCTTTAGTGGCACGTGAGCATGCGCAGTATCGACTTTGACAGTGGCATGCTTATTAGTGGCATGTGTGTACGCACATTGCTAGAAATGAGCATGCCACTAGGTGGCATGCTCAAAAATCAACCGCCGGTTGATTTATAAGCACGCCACTGTCATTCACCATAGAGAAGGGGTATCTTTGGAGCATGTGTGAACAGACTTGCTTATTTATGAGCATGCTTATGTCATTCGCGGGCTTCGCGGCTAGTATTATCGATGCGATCTTCTCAAACATTACTTTTCGTGACTTATTATAGGAATCACGAATGTCTGCGGAATACTCGGTCACCGTTGTGTAAAAATAATATAGTGAGAAATAATGTTTACGAAACTTTATTAATAGTCATGAATGATTCAAATCTTACAATAAAAATTATATAAACTAAAATCAAAAATGTGCGGATGGAAACTCGGGAACTTTTTTGATTTATTGGTTCACTTGAATTTTCTATTTCAGTTTGCAAAGTTTCCATTTTGAACAAGAGCGTCTCTATTCTATGACAAGAGCATGCCACTAATAAGCATGTGTGTTTGATTGTTAGCTTTGGGCATGCTTATTTATGAGCATGCCACTAATAAGCATGCCAGTAATGAGCAAGTGTGTACAGTTGTTAGGGCATGCTTATTAGTGGCACGCTCATTAGTATGCCAGTAAAGAAGCATGTGTATCTGTACCTTAATTCAAGTAGTAGAGCTGGGCGCGGAACGTCACGCGATTTGTGTCATCTGTTCACACAGCCGCGGTTAATAAGCGATTTGTGCGCGCGAAAATAAACGTCATTTTGACAGTTCCGGTGCCGTTCTTCATCTTTGAATATCAGAGATATATTACTTTGTTAACGACGGCCGTGTTCCAGGTGTTCCATAGCAAGACACAAAAATATCATTCTGTCAGTTCATTTTTGGTGAATAAATACCTACTAACTACTTCCCTAAAATACTCTTTTTTTCCACAATTTCCAAATATCTCCACCAACTCCTGCCAAACTTGGTTCTTGGCATATTTGAGTAATCCTCACACTGAAGATCCCATATTACAGGTCTTTTCTCCACTTCATCAATAAAAAGTTCAGTGTCAAAGCAATCCATAACCATAGAAAAGAGAATATAATCCGCGCGTGCTCCTGTTGTGACATGGGAACCGTGCGGTGCCCGCAACGCGACTGAACGCTCTCGTAAGGCTCCATAGTAATAGGATCGTGCGGACGCCGTGCGGGTCTATTTTCTAGTGGTTGTGTTGCGGGCACCGGCGGTTGACTAACCGCATCATATACAAACCTAGGTAAATAAGACCCGCACGGATCCCACGCGATTCTGAAACTGCACGGTTCCCGCTAAGTATGCAAGATTTGAATCGAATCGGACAAACAGTGTGGATTTGTATAGAGAACAGACAGACAGACATTGAGTTTTATAGGTATAGATTTACTGCAGGTAGAGTATTGTGGACTAGCTCTGTTACACCCTTTATATAAAGTCGATCTTCAGCCCGCTATACAGCCTGCTGAGTGCAAACACTTGTTTGCAATCAGCAGGCCCAAAATTGCATGCACAAATGAATATTTATTAATTTTTCAGTAAAATCGACATCCATTATATAAAAAAATGTAGTTTCGCTTTTTAATTTTGTCGACTTCCACAAACGCATGCGGAAACAACGCGGCACCGCAACGAAACGACGGCCGGTGCGCGGAGGTGTAGCTGGCGTCGGAGCAGATCGACGAAACCACGCGGGAAAGAGATAAAATTATAGTCAAATCTATCCGCTAGAACAGGCAGTTTCACTTTTGTTCCGCCTCCCCTACAAAGGACAAGTCATAGCGAAACTAGTGCGGTTTCGCTGCTGTGATTTTGCGGCGGAAGTGTGCTACAGGCGTAAGGCCGGCACTACACGTATTTTCCGTCGCGTATAATCGGCAAAGCAAATAGGTCGACCGATCATCCGCGTACTATGTTTGATAAGCGTATATTGTATGAAAAGAAATGTAGCGGCGCTTCGCCGCGTCTTTTCTGTCGCGTAAAATCGGCAAAGCAAGTGGGACGACCGATCACCTAATCCGCGTAGCGTGTTTGATAAGTTCATATTGTGTATTAAATTAATGGAAACAAATGTAGCGGCGTTCCGCGACTGAAGAGACGCGGCGGAAAATCCGAGTAGTGTAGCGCCGGCCTTGGGATTTTTCATTATACCTACAATTTATAAAAACATAAAACTGAAATGCTAGAGACCCACAAAGCGTATTTCTAGGCGTTAATTTTCTGGTTCGTTGGTTCATAATGAATGTAATCTTATCCAAAGTATTAAGTTAATACATTTAATGCATTCAATTTTTTATATTTAAATGGTGTTATATAATTGCTAGATACCTACTTACAACGTTAAATAGACATCAAATTCACCTTGCGATTAAAATAATTGTTGGTACCTACCATTCAGTTTGCATAAAGATTGTTTAGTTTGCAGGTTATACTGGCGAAATCTGTGAATAATAGAAATATCTTCTGAAACTTAGTTTGAATAATTATAATAATACATACTCTTTTCAGATAATATACCTTTTATTAGATGACGATATGGAAGATTATTTGAAGCCCCGAATGATTATTTAATTCCTAAGCAACAAAGGATAACACCTAAACCTTATCAGATTTAGGACTACGCCAAAGTATCAATAATTAAGGTTTTCCAAAATGATTAGTTATATTTATAATTATTTACTTATCATTATTTATTTTCATTAATTTAGATACATGCATGATAATTTTGTGTATTTTTAAATATGGCTTTTAATAGACACATATTATTTAACTTTATTCGGACACCTTGATAAAAGTATCCGCCTACTACACGGATAAAATAATTGCATTGCTTTAATTTATTCAATATCAAAAAAGTGAAGTGTTAAAAAACCTATAACTTGGGACCTTTTGAACAACTAATTAACTAAGAAATTATCTAGCTTTCAAACAACTCTTTCGTTTAAATAGAAAAAAATGCGAATGTTCAGATTAGCATATACGGGACATGGAGTAACAGCGATTCTAGGTGATGGCGAACCGATGACACGCGTGACAAACGTGACATTCCACAATTTTGTGTGACACGCCAGCCTTCACCAACTCTCGAGTTATCAAAGAAACGCGATTGTGACCGACTGCTTCACTCGCATACTTTAATATTTACGAAATATGACAAGTACATAAGTATAAACACGTACCCCGCCGCGCCAAATCCGGAGCTCAAGAGCACACCTTTGTGTGAGATGCCAGCAGAGTTAGATGAAAGAAACGTTTCTAACCAAGCGTGGAATTTTACGTAGTAATTGTAATAATTGTAATTATGGTAAAACAACGGTGAACTTGAAAATACGGAATAATTGCTATGACAGATACTTTCAAGCTTTCAGTAGGTACTTAGATGACGTAACGGAACGTCGGTTTCCCTTTACAAATTCCGATAAGATTTACTTGATATAATTTAGTTTTTGTAGGAAACTAGGAAATGGCCAAAACAATAAGAAAGCAAACTACATTTTCCATGGTCACGATAATTTTTCGTTTGCGATGACAAATGCAAAATTTTTAATGAGTAAGCGGAAGGACGATGTATCATTGAGAACGAAATAAAAATAGGATGAAGACGTCGAAGAATCATTTGATAAATAATTAAATGCGGAAGATATTTGACATCCGGAATATATATATCCGCTGACTGAGCTGATATTTGGAAAATAATGAATACTGCTTCGAAAAACTACATACGTGTGTATCATAAATATGACCTGTAAACAAACATTTAGTAGTATTCATACAAATGTGCACCAAAGTCGGGTACCTACAACATAGTGTTATCAGTTGTTTGCAAAAATGCATATTTATGAAGATGACGTGATTAAGTATTATTTGTCTGTTATAATAATACATCATAGAAAGTAAAAAAAAATGTTACAATGTCCAACATCAGCCGCACCGACGAACTAAGTGGGAATCACAAGGTCTCTAATCTTGGTTTTAATAAGTGGTTTTTATAAGTACATCAATATTTACAGAGATATCTGGAAAAATTTCAGTACACAGCACTCCTTTAGTATCTACTACATGTACGAGTAATATCCATAGGTACTGAAATAAGTTGCGAAGTCAATATTTTAAACCGCGTGCGACAAATGAACTTTGAATTATGATAATCTGCTATGCAGGTTCTTACAAATAAAGAATACGAGTATACGACACTTCGAATTTCTTTCTTCTACTTTATTAACCCGTTTGGGATTTAAAGTTCAGTGTGTTATTTGTTTAAGACTTCGACAAGGCTTATGACTTGGATTTTTAAATCATATTTATGTTAAATTTCAATTTTAAATTAAATTCCTAAAAAATTCATTTTTAAACTATATTAACTGTATCTTTATAATTTTTTTATGAATTAATCATAAAATAAAAACTCACATTTCGACGTTTGTGCCAATCTAAACAATCGTTACTTACTTATAGTAAAACAAAATAGTATTCTATTATATTATTATTCTTTTATAACAATTATTAATTTTTTATTGTTAATTTGTTAATTTTATTATTAATTATTAATAAAAAAGTTCGTAACAATTAAGCAGGTATGAGTTGTCAGAATTACTGAAAATTCACCTACTCTTCAAATAAAAATAAGATTACTAACACAGTTTTCTATATATTTATTTCAATAAAACATACACCTACTCCAAACATCTACTTATTCACGCCATTTTTATAAATGTACCTACATCTTTTCAATAGTAAAAAAAAAATTCAATCAAAATGACTTACCTCGTCCAGTGACATGTTTGGTTCTGAAACAAAATAAAAGTTTATTATTTTTTTTACTGACAATAAAAAAATATTAACTAAAAAATGTGCGGTTTCCAAAAAAAAACTATTTGAATTGAAAACGATGATTATAAAGGATTAAAGTCACGTTCATTAATTCAGTTACTCACATTTAGACGATCAGTCAGTCGGACGTACTAACACCGCAATCGCCGCTCGTCAACTGATGACTATTGGAAAAATCCGCAACACGCGACCTGCGGACTGAAGTGGAGTGCTAAAACACACACCTTACCAATACCACCGATATCTCCAGGCGCGGACTGTCCAATTAAAAAATCGTAATAGAAATTTGAAAAAAACAATAATTACATTGTAGTGCATTTGCATCACTCGAATGCATAGTTAAATTATTTGAACAGAGATGTATAATTATTAGGGATGGGCGTTGAATGGACGGACTAGTTGAAATCAACCGTTGACGTTGCATCGACGCGTCGACCGTTTACGTTTATCGCATGGACTAGTTGAATTCGTAGACGGTGGACAGCGGACGCCGTGGTCGGTGGACGATTCGAGATTAACGCAATGCAAAGCAACGAGCGAGAGCAAGACAAAACGTCTCCGTTTATTTCTCTCTCATCTCTCGCTGTCGACTTGTAGGGTATTGCTTGTAGATGCCATAGACGTCATAGACGGCTCGACGGGTAATTTCATTTCAACTCTAAAGTACACTACCATAGAGTGCAGATCTGTGTACACGAACTATGACTAGAGATTTGAAATTTGAATACATGCGTAGGGCGAGATAGGCTTAATAAGCTATTATTTTTTTACTTGATTTTTTGTGATGTCACGTGCGACGATTCGGTGAATTCCCAATTTTACGCTGTATAAAATAAAACAATTCTGTTTAATTATTTTATTTTTTATTGAACTAATATTTTACTGCTTACACCTGATATTGTTGTGTATACCTACTTCTTTCTTTATTATATATAGAAAGAAGTATATAAAACAATATGTAAAAGCCTATAAACAAATAAATAATAAAATATTTCTTTTACATATAAGCACAAGTAGCGGTTTTACTTTCCCCGAAACTATATTCCTTCGACCTTCTTTAAATTTTAAAAATTAACGTCATAAAAATAGCCAACGGTTGAGCCGTCGAGAAGCGTCGCGTTGAACCGTAGACAGTTGACCATCGTCCCGATGTTTACATAGAACGTCCGCGACGTCCGCGTAACGAAGTTGACGCGTCAACTAGTTGACGAACTCAACTAGTTGATCGTCTCGTCGATGGATGGATGTGGACGGTCTCGTTTCGTCGACGGTAAATACGTCGACGACCCATCCCTAATAATTATCGTGGCCATCGAACAATATTGAGGTTTACAATTTTAATTTTGAGATTTCTTCGGCGCTGGTGGCTTCATGACGGGATTTATTTTTTACAAAACTAGTGTTTTATAAATCTAAAGTAACAAAATAAATTGATTCCTGATTCTCAGTAGGTACATATCATTAAAAATTATTGTTTTAAAAAATATTGCCTACAAGTACTTCTAAAATATATCTCTGTTTTCTTGTTTGTATCATAACAAGAACTTGAATCAATATATCTACTCATAAATAATAAATAAATTTAAAAAAACAACTGGCTTACCTCCAAAGGTAGAACAGCAACTGAAAATTTACTTACTGTAATTGCATAATAATGTCCTCACAAAAAAATATATACCTATATAAATTAATTAATTAATTAAGGAAAATAAAAAATAATCTTAAACAAAACTTTAAGCCTTTTTACATTAAACTTTTATTCTACACCTATTTACACTTGGACTTATGACTAACTCAACTTTCACTAACATTCCACTTGATATATAATAACTATAATAACTGTAGATATATAATAACTACCTTATGAAAATAAATACTACTGACGAACTCGAAAAAATATTATAATTGTGTTCTATAACGCCACTCTGGGACAGGCGTAGCCTAGTAGAGTGAAATAATCCACAAATTAAACAAAACAAAAAAAAATGTGTAATTTATCTTATGTTTTATTGTTAAATTAGTATTAAGTATCTTTATTTGTAAGCAAGGATTTTTTTAAATAAATAAATAAAAATAAATAAAAAATAAAAAAATATTTTATTATAATTATTTTAAGCTCTTCTTATTTTTAAATTATTTTTTTAGAACTTTCGTATTGCTTACATACAGTCATATTTATATGGTATGTATAAGAATATTGTATCATAACAAGAACTTGAAGCAATATATCAACTCATAAATTATTTTATTACAATTATTTTTAGCTCTTCTTATTTTTAAATTTTAGCTATTTTTATTTTCTCTTTATTTATATATCATTCTCTTCTGCGCCACGTGTATAATTTAAGGCAAATTTTGTAAATTTGTATGTAACTTGTATACTTATGTGGCGGACCAGGCCTTGCACATTCAACCTGCTTATGCTGAAATATATAATAAACTTATTATTATTAATGTTGTTCTTTTTAATTATTATTATTAAACCATTAGAAAACAGTTATATTGTAATGTAGTTTCATGACCAACCACTTTCACTTTCTCATCTCGATTCCATTCTGTCCTCCATGTAAAATGTCTTCTAGTCTCATTACTGAAGATGACGAAGAAAGCATAAAAAAAATTTGATTTTTTAATTCAAGTTTGAAGTAAAAAAAGTTGCGTTTTATTAATTAACTAGCTGTTCGTACCCGGCGTTGCGCAGGTAAAGGATAAAGTTGAAAATAACTTTGTGGGGGAAAACAAAGGCTAAATTGTTTTGCAAAGCCTCTAATTAAAACAATGTTTCTGTTTAATCAAGGCTGAGAAGGAAAAAATTGTGGCAGATTTTTTCCGTCGGGAATGTGTATGTAAAATTTGGTCCAATGGGTCAAGCGGTATTGACTTTTACAGAAAAATATCTGGAGGAGGGCATGGGTTAGAAGAGGAAGGGGAAATGTCGCCAGTGTTACACGACTGGTCGTAAAGAATAATTATATACAATTTGGATCAGATCGGTCGAATAGTACTGATTTGCATGCAAAATATGTCTGAGGGAGGGGGGTGTAAATGTGGAGGGGGGAAATGTCACCTTTGTTACCCACCGGGTCCCTAAAAATACGTGTGCAAAATTTAAGTCAGATCGGTCAAATGGTGTATGGTGTATGTATTTGTACAGAAAATATATCTGGGGGAGGCGGTGGGATAGAGACGGAAGATGAAATGTCACCTATATTACCCAAATAGCCCTAAAGAATAAGTTTAAAAATTTTGAGTCCGATTGGACGAACGGTACAGATTTGCATTGAAAATATATCAAGGGGAGGGGAAGGGGTATAAGGGAAGTGGTGAAATGTTACCCGCCGGGTCCTAAAGCATACCTAAGTACGCAAAATTTGAGTCGAATCGGACAAACGGTGTAGATTTGTATAGACAACAGACAGACAGAAAGACATTGAGTTTTATAGGTATAGATTATCAATATTGAAAGGGTACCTAGGTTCCGGCGCCTTTTTTTAAAAATAATTTGTGCGAATTCGAATGGAACGTTGTGTCAAAATTTTAAAGAAATAGTTAAAGAACTTTAAGAGATTTAAGATTTTGGACAATCGAATATTTAAATTTTTAATTATATAAATAAATGGAAGGTAGGTATATAAAAACAAAGTAGGTTTATAAAAACATCCTCGTATTCTAATGCAACATTGTATCAAAATTTCAAAGCAATCGGTGAAGATCTTTCAGAGATTAGCGATTTTGTACAAACGAACATTTACATTTTTATTTATATAGATTACGTTTTTTTAAGTAATTTTTAATGTCAATTACAAAGGACTTCCACAAAGTTAATTACTAAAATTTTGAAATATTTTATGTTTATTCACCATCTTCATCATATATGGTGCTATCATGCAGGTCCATGGCCGACTGCGCAAATCGTCTCCTGGAATACTTGAAATCCGCAATCCATCTGGATCTCTTTTAACTGCATCCCACCTTTTCAGTTTTTGGCGGTCTAGTGGTAGAGTTGCGACTGGGGCTCCCCTCCTTCAAAGAAATGATGTACGGTATACATAAACGAGATGTTTGATAGGAGTAGCTACTTGCTACAGCCACCCAACCAGTGTCCAACCCCGAGTAGGAGAGTCGGGGTTTTATTCCCATCCCTGAGGGCCGGTTGCATCAACTTATTAAAGTAATATTTCGTATAAACCATAGACTTTTACGAAAACGGGTTTGTGTAGTTGGTGGAAAACGCGATAATCGATGATTTAAATGAAAGGTTACTATAATCCAAGTTGATACAACCGGCCCGTAGTCATCTGAGGATATACATATGTAATCATCTTAGTGAAGAGATGGTAGTGAAAGACGGACACCGAGATTTCGGACTTACTGTGCGTATCATTATGTTTTGCTTAAATAAAATCCTTTTATAAAATAAAACTTATGTTTCGTATCATATGCATATTATTTATATCGTGTTAATAGAGTGATTAAAATCCGACCCTGTTGATGAGTGTTAAAAACTCTCACCACTTACGTGGATTTACCTAAATAATTTGACGGTTGTAATCTGTTTGAAAACTCATACCTACGTGCGCCGCCATAATTAGACGGTTGATAGACGAAGTTAACACGTACACCTACATTTCTCTCACTTGAGAAAACACAAGTGCACATGATAGCAATCTCAAACTTTGCAGGCATAAAGATAGCAAGTATTATAGCAGGTAAAAGCAACGATTAAAATAATATCTACCTATCTAATTTTTTAAATATATTCTCTGAATAATAATTTACCGTCGCTACAAGATTAGCGTAGGTATGTCATAATGGTTATTTATTTGGCGTGCATAATCAATTACGTACTTACCTTATGAATTGTTTGATTTATAATTATATGAAAGAAAATAAAAAACAATAATAATAAATAATAAATTAAAATAATTATTGTGCAGACATTTTGTTGAATTTCTTAATTAATTATTGATAAAAGCTGTAGGTACCTACTTCAGATGAAGTACTTCTTACTGCAGGTAGCGTTTCTGTATTGTAATAATCTTTCGTAAAAACCATAGATTTTTACGAAAAAGACTTGTGCGATTGGAGGAAGACGATGTTTTAAATGAAATATTACTTTAATAAGCAAAAAGTAGCTACAGATTGTTGCATTTTCCATCAATCATACAACCTGTTTTCGTAAAAATCTATACTTTAAACGAACTAAGTAATACTAAAAAGTAATAGTTCATTTAAAGCTCTCTGATGGTAACTAACAGATTGAAAATGTAAATATTTGTCGATTAATCATTAATTATTACTATCTAGTATTTTAAAATTATATAAAATGATCGATCGTTGTTTGTCGATATAGTCCTCATTATCAAATATATCGCAATAATATGTACTTTACATATGTACATACAGAAAAATCGGGAATTGTCTGCAGACGTGCAGAGATATCAATATTTAGATGGGAAATTCGTGGTGTATTAATAAATAAATATTATTTTTAATTATTCGATTTTTTTATTAGATAATATTTCAAGATTTTACTTCGCGTTTATCAATGATGGCAATCTTTCATTGTACTTTGGATAAGGGATAATGCTGTATGTACCTATATTATTTACCTATTGATAATACATAGGTAAATAGGGATATTGAGCGCAGTTGGGAATGCCAACCATCATCCTTTAGGAAGGAAAGTTTTTTTTCTGTCTTTCTTTTACATCTCGAAGAGCGCAAATTTTATTTATTTTACACCAAATTAAAAAAAAAATAACAATAATTTTTTTAACATCGTATATGTATTTACACAGTTAAAACATCACCTTTCTTACAATTCATTGGACTGTAAAATGAAATGAATGCTAGGATCGAGGAGAACGGGGGAATTGGGGCCTAATAATGAAAAGTAGCATTTGTTTCAATTATTATAATTTTTAATTAAGAACATAAGCCTTGTTTAATTAAATCAACTATAGTTTTACATTTCGGCAAAATAAGAGATTTTCCAAAGAAAGTCATTCGCCCTCACTACCCCATACTTCGGGAAATGAGAGCCCATTTAACGCTCATATGCGAAATGGGAGCCATAGTTCTCTTCTGAGTGTTTTTTTTTGCATTTTTTAATGAAGTCCAAGAATCTTTTATAGTTGTACGATCTCTTTTACGAGGCATCTGAAACAGAAATGAAAATACCTTAACCTAAAAATCCACTAAAAATACATTATGAACTGTCACGGGGTAATGGGAGCTACAGCGGGAGCCGTGTAGGCTCCCATTACTCGCAAACCACCATATTGAAAATTTTCATTCGACTTTCTATCACAACGAATAGCACTTAAAAGATGACAGATTTGGGTATGTAATTAGCAGAAACGTAATACAATTAGCATATATCTTCATGCATACCTAGAGGCTGACAATCCGTATTTTTTTATAAGCGCGGAGCGATAAATCAACAACCGTTCCTTGTGCCTCAACGTGGAGCACTGAATAGTCGGACTTAGGCGAACTTTCTTGATTGTTGACGAACACGCCCGAGTGCCCAATAGTGAAGGTCAAACCATTACTTTAACCGGTTACACAGTACAGTTATTTGTGATTTGTATCTGATTATTTCGATGATTGGTAACTGAGATATAATTACTATTTAGTACCAATGTTTGCTCGTCGAATGGCGAGAAATCAGTTTCCATTCATCGATACATCAGGTACAAATCTCAAATAACGGTTAGTGTGTCACCGGTTAAAATACCATCACTAGCGCCCAAGAGCATGCGAATAAGCATAGGTTCCGTCCAACCGCCATCGCTCTCATTACCCGACCGCTCTCATTACCCCACGCTCCCCTACATGATGTTTTCGTTATTGCATCTAAAATGTCCTGTAGAAGAACGAAAGCAGAAGTACCTATTCAGAAATTTGTGAGATTTTTTTTAATTACGCGGACCTTTCAGTATTTTAACGAGCATCCTTCCCTGACGTCTCAGGAAAGAAGACTGGGCAATCCTAGATACAAAAATTGTCCTTTGTTTTATTAATTCCGGAAACACTGACCGTAGCTGGAATCGTCGCCGAGTTGTGAATCGGCGACAGCTTTTTGCTGGTAGGTAGGCTTATACCTACCTAGAATAAGACTAACATTATTATCACACTTTTTAAATCCTAGCGAACATAAAACGTATAAGTAATTAATTATTTTATATCGAAATTGAACGGAAAATCCAGATATCTATACCTATAAAACTCAATGTCTGTCTGTCTGTTCTCTATACAAATCCATACCGGTTATCCGATTCGATTCAAACTTTGCATACTTATGCTTTAGGACCCGGCGGGTAACATAGGCGACATTTCCCCCTATTCTTTTAACCCTTCCCTACCGCTGATATATTTTCGATGCAAATCTGTACCGTTTGACCGATCGGACTCAAAATTTAGAAAGTTATTCTTTAGGACCCGGCGGCATTTCCCCCCTATTCTTGTAACCCTTCCCCTGCGCTGATATATTTTCGATGCAAATCTGTATCGTTTGACCGACCGGACTCAAAATTTGGAAACTTATTCTTAAGGACTCGGCGCGTGACATATGCTACATTTCCCCCCTATTCTCTTAACCCTTTCCTTCCGCTGATATATTTTCGATCAAACCTTTGTTTCCCCCCCACAAATTTATTTTCAACTTAATCCTTAACCCGTGCAACGCCGGTTACGAACAGCTAGTTTCTTTTATAAAATAAACATTTTTGCCTACAGTTCGCCTTATTGACAATATTTATCTTATTGACGATATTTCCGAAATGTTGGATTACGACACGAATACACTACGTACCTACTAGCAGTGAAGAAACGTCCAACGACACTAAATATTAATATTTGGGGTAGATCTCGGAATAATTCAATGACACGATTATTCTTACACAGTTTGACAAAATTTTTCAAAGGTTACTAAAATCAATGTCAAAAGCCAACAGACCAGGGAAATGCAGTTAATACTTTGAAATAAGCTACATAAATCGAAATAAAATAATTACAATTATTATCATTTTGTTCATATTTAACCCGCCATTAGTGACGTCAATTTGACTTACATCGTTGGTAACCCCGGTCTCACGCACCGGGATTTACAATGGAAGATTTTTCAAAATATTTTATTTATTATTAATTTTTATTTTTAATTTAATATTTTTTGGCAATAAAACAAAAATATTTCATTAATCACAGCACGATTATTATATTTTGAATTATTATAAAACAATTTCACTTAAAACATTAAAATTTACTAACTTTTGAAACATGACTTTTTTTAAATATGAGAAAACACAAAAATCAATTTTTTTTTGATAAGTTCAGTATTTTCAATTTTTGGACACTAAGAAATTACATAAAATAAACAAAAATCCTGCATCCTTTCAACAAAAAATTAACAAAAATTTGATCTGAAAAATGACTATTCTTCAGCCAAACAGCTTCTGCAAGAAGGCACTACATGTTCAAGACACCAATATTTTTTGCACTTGTAGCAAGTGTATTTGGTCTTTCTATTTTTTTCCATACACACTCATAGCACCGGCCATTTCTTGATGGATCAACCATCCCAGGTACCTCATCTATCTTCAAAATTTCCGACAGTCTTTGTCTCATTGACCGTGGCAAGTTCTCTTACGTGGGGTTCAATCAATTTCATAGCCACATTCTTAATCAAGTGACGACGTTTAAGCTTTTACTTTTGGTTGTTATCTGTATGTATCACTTGACTGATTATGGTACTGACAATGAGCATATTGTAAAAGACTGCTATAGACCAGCGGTTTGTTGCTCGAGCACATTTGTAATTTGCACATAAACGATCTACGACATCGACGCCGCCCTTGGTGTCATTGTAGCTTTAAATTGGTGCTTTTGAGCTTTTGAGTTTCGGCATCATCGGATGACATTGATGGTCCGTCCTCATCATGTAGAAGAGACTCGAGACACTTTTGTGTCTTGCTTTTTGCTTGCTTGCTGAAACAATTTTGTAATTTGAAACATATATAGAATATTTTTGTGAAATATTGATAAAATAATGCAATAAATCTACATATCATAGGATAATGCAATAAAATAATAACAAAACTAAAAAAAGTAAGTAAAAAATGTATATAGCCTTGACAAAATGCTAATAATGAATAATTCAACTATGACTATTTTACTTACGTAATCGGTGACGCCGGTCTCACGCACTGGGTTGGCGCTAAAACTCCAGAACATGCATCCACTCCGACGTCGCGGAGGACGCGGAGTGAACTGACGGCGGGGTACGTGCAATGCGGCAGCTACTCGAAATCACGACAACAATCAATGGCGGGGGAAAAAGTTATTCGAATTTTTGAAAATACCCGGTCTCACAGACGTATACGTCAGCATTGGCGGGTTAAATAAGAACATAATAAAAATTTGGCAGGTAAATATTTATTTTCAATATACACATATGTATGTATATTTTTACGTAAAAGTCAAATGACAAACATGTTACGTTCACGTTTTTATCATTTCAAATATAAACCGTGTACAAAAGTAACCATTAGCAAATTACGAAAAATTGTTAAAATACAGACTGAGTGCATGAAGGTCCTTAATTCTTGAGATAAACTACCTTTCTACTTAAAAGGTTATTGATTATATATTTACGTGTAAGAGTTTCGGAGCGATTACCTACGCCTCAAAAAACTGACGATTACTATTAATGTTACGTAACATAATTATTTATAGAATAGATAGTAAATCTAGAAGTGATTTCATTCCTCTAATCCAGGCATACTCAATCTGCGGCCGGCCAAGGTTTTATATACGGCCCGAAACACATTTAATATCAGGAACGTGATTAAAAAATCTGGTATTGTAAGTTTTGAATATCTTGAAATACGCGCGAACAAAAATACAAAGTCTTGTCATTTTAAAACAAACGATTTCTATAGTTTAAGAACGAATTTGTTTCAACCATAGATAGTTTCAACCACAGAGTGTAAGTTTTGGTTTGTCATGTAATTTTTAGCCATTTTTAGTGGTCCTCGTATTCCGCATTCATCTATTACTGTCAGTAAAATCTCGTGTTCCAGTGTGTCAATTCAATTCAAATAATCCATACAATATTTTGAGTACACCCAAATCTTTGTATAAACTGGTACTGAATTATTGATCATCGTGCCTTTACGATTTCCCGCCACAATATAGCCTATATGCAACTCTGGACGTTTTTTCCCGTTACGTATGGAATAAGGTGTGAGAATACTCATAATAATAATATATATTAAACTAGCTGTCCTTACCCGGCGTTGCACGGGTTAAGGATTAAGTTTAAAATAAATTTGTGAGGGTAAACAAAATATGTAAGGGGGAGGGGAAGGGGTATGAGAATAGGGAGGAAATGTTGCCTATGTTACACGCCGGTTCCTAAAGCATAAGTATGCAAAATTTGAATCGAATCGGACAAACGGTGTGGATTTGTATAGAGAACAGACAGACAGATAGACATTGAGTTTTATAGGTATAGATTTGCAAGGTACTTTCCGCGATATATGTTTATCACATCAAATTTTTAACAATTGTCGTTTTTAAGCGTTTTTTTTACTTTTTTTCGCACATATTTACCGTTTTCTCCGCGAGTTTACACGATAATCACATTTTTTTTAAGAATACAAAGGACAAGTCTTTGCCACGTGAGATTTTCTAAAAATTTATTTTCTCTTTCTTCTAATGTCGTTTCTATGCCCATTCGAAATGTCGTTTTTACTTCATATCTGCGAGTTTTTTATTTTGGAATTTGAAACTTGATTATGATGGAGACGCCTGTAATGCGTGATTTCTAATTCATCATTTTTTTCTTCTTATCCTTAAACACTTTTTAATAATCTTTTACACGTTTTCTGCCTTTTTTTAACAAAGCTCTTTTTTGGAGATTTTCGACTTTTTTTCGCACATTTTTTTCATTTTTCATTTCACACATTTCGCACCGTTTTCTCCGCGAGTATACACGATAATCACAATTTTTAAAAAGAATACAAACGACAAATCTTTGCCGCGTGACTTTTTCTAAACATTTATTTTCTTATTTTACTTTTTTCTTTTCTGTGCTCGATTGCGTGAAATTTCGTTTTTACTGCATATCTCTGTGTTTTGCGTTCAGATTCATAATAAAAGTATGATGTTTTGTGCCGAATTCCGTCATCTTTTTTTTACGTACATCAATTTTACGTAGCTTTCTTTCTCGCTGAAATGCAAAAATAAACCCCCGTTTTCAGTCCGTTTTCGCGAGGGCGCCGTTTCTGCCACTGTAGACGTAGTTTTAACGAAATTAAAAAATCGAGTACCAGGTTCAAACAACAGTTAAAGTCGCCATCTTTTGCGCATTTAAAAAAAATTACCCCCTCCACTTTTCTCGGTACGCTACCAAATTCGAAATTTCCGTTTCTTTAATTACTCGATCAAAGAAAATCGCAGAGCAGTGAGACAACTTTCAGCGCATAAGGCTTGAAAGTGCGCATCTTTTCCTTTGATCATTATCCTTTCGAAATGCATGGCCGTGCGGCGGCGATCTTTTTAGCGCGTTTTTTCGGCGTTTTTTATATTTTTGTATGCTGCTCCGCGACGGGGAGGCTTACATTCATCGACAATACCTCAATCGATAGAGAAAGAGTGCAGCTAACGACTCTAGCAAAAATATTGTTCCAAAATGAAACGCTTTAACGTGACGGAAGCTTACATCCGGATTTCATCATTTCAGCCGTAGCTTCACAGCGGTAAGACCAATTTCAAATCTAACACGTTTTGTGGAACCTAGTTTTTCACAGATGACTCTATTTATATATATATTTTTTATCTTCATTTTTAGAAAAGTTATAAGCGAAACAAATCGATAAATTTAATATATTTTGTAGATTTTCTTTTGTTATTCCCGAAACGCATTTTTCCTCGCTGGAATGTATTTATTAATACGATTTATTTAATTCTCTTCAGTCTCGGGAAACCTCCCGTCATGCTCGCATGCCACGGTCAATTTTTTAATATTTTTATATAAATTCAATCAATATTTGATAGAAAATCATGCAATGCAATGCATTACCGAACTCGATCTGTATATATTAGGTCCTTACATATGAAATTGGCGTTTAGTATGGGAGGAACATAAAGCCGATTTTTTTTTATTATAATATATTTATTTAATCAAAGTATGTACCATTGCTATCTATGCACTTTTGCCATCTCATAGGTAGTTCATCGATCCCTTTACTAAAAAAACCATTCGGACGGGAATCAATAAAATCTTTGAAGGCGGTTTGGACTGCCCCATCGGAGTTGAATTTTTTCCTGTGCAAGAAGTTATCCAAATTTCGAAAAAAATGGTAATCTGTTGGGGAAAGGTCCGGAGAGTACGGTGGATGTCTTAGACATTCCAATTGAAGCTCATCTAATTTGGTAGCCGTCTGTTGTGCAGTGTGTGGTCTAG
>JADDOH010015148.1:0-15455 GCA_016648135.1 Agrypnia vestita
ACTACAATTTCTATTAAATTCAACTGATAAAAAACGTACCTTAAAATAGTGTCACCGCTTTTCATATCGTTTCTACCGTGGGATTTAATGTGAGTCAGTCGGTAATGGATTTCAATTTCACAGAAGAGTAAATTCAATTTACTATTCTGGAGCAAGTTTCACGGATAGACAGACTATACACACGAATAACACATCAGTTTAAATACTAATAAATCTTGGAATTGCCGATATCGACTTGTAATGTATTGTTATCACATTCCCTGTACTCTTGTTGCCTCTTCAAAACGTTTCTGATGAATGATTGAAGAAGAACTTAATAAAAATTCTATGATTTATTATTAGGAATCAGGAAATAATCTGTCCTTTTTTTTATATATATATATATATATTTTTTTTATATTTATTACATTAAACATATGCCAAACTGCACAGCAGTTTTACGGCGTTTTACCTTCTTCCACCATGTCCGTCTTCTACCATCATTTAGCATATTCTGTCAAAGGTGATCGAAAACCTCGCTGATTTTTCATGTGCAAGATGTAAGAGTGTAAAATGAACGGTATTTTAGAAGTTGAACCACGTTTTCAGATTTGAGTTTTGAAGACACCATGACAAGAACTTCTCCTGCGTTTTCTGGTTTATCATACGTCGGAATAACCACATCTTTTTGATTTAAATCATTTAAATTTAATATAAATCATATAAATCAGGGATTTTTATGTTTTTACAATTAATGTATTAAGATACATTAAAAAAGTTTTTTTTCAGTTCCCGTGAAGTTTTTTAGTCAATTTCAATACGTCTACACATTTATAAAAAAAAAATGTAGGCGTATCAAATAATTTTACAATTTTGGATATATTAAACTGCATAAATCAGGGATTTTTATGTTTTTACAATTAATGTATTAAGACATCAAAAAAGTTTTTTTTTTAGTTCCCATGAAGTTTTTTTAGTCATATTTCAATACGTCTACACATTTATAAAAAAAAATTAATGTAGGTATATCAAATAATTTTACAATTTTAGATATATTAAACTGTGGGTGTCTTTAATATGAGTACTCACAATAAAGAATGTCAAAATTTTAGTCTTAATTAATTTTTTTTACTGAGCCGCGCTAGTGTTTGAACACAATTGAAAATTTTTACAAAGGATATTTAAATATGATTCGGTTATTGTTCGTTCTGACTACAGGTACATAATTTACACCTGCTGAAGCAATAATTAAACCACGGAGTCGAACGGAACATCCGTTTTACTTCACCAAGGAACCAGGTGACTGGACGCAATCTGGATAACAATAAATAATCATTATGGGACTAACTCCGCTAAATTATTGCAATGAGCTGTTTTGCATTTCGGGACAGGACACTACCACGTTTCCTGGGGAATAATTATTTACCTCTGTGAAATGCTGATTTAAAGAACGATGACCCAAGATTGTCTCGTATTTGTATTTTTGTAATTTATTATTATTGTATTATATTTTTTTAACGCTTTGTACGGAGGGGTAGTGAGACCTAAAATTTCTGTTCAGAGATTGAAACCAATTCTGCTTCTCTTCAGCATCATATGCCATAATAATTTGTACACATAATCCTCCAGAGGTAATAAACTATTTGATTTTATTTTGTTTCGTAAAATATAATTAAAATGGTTGGAATGTGAAAAGTTTTTGATGATCTGACCATTATGGTCTTTACAGCAAAACAAGTAGTTACTGTATAATTGTTTCGTTGCATCGATAGTAAAAATAAACTATTAATATATTTTTTTTGTATTTAGAAACTATATTTTATCTTATTTGAAAAGAGCAATACAATTTTGTGGTAACATTATTAATATAATTAATAAAAATGAACTTTGTCCGTTTTACAAAAAGAGTTATCTTTTAAATTTGTTTTTATGTTGGTGGGTAATTCATTATTATTCATTTTCCATATATAATTTTTATATTTTGATTATCTATACTTCAATTTTTGATTTTTAATTTTTTAATATTCATTGTATCCTGACTAAGGGCCCATGAGCTCTGAAACATGTCAATATTTTTCAAAACATAAATGGTGAAAGCTAAGTTCATTTTTAATAATTATATATTTTATCTCGATAATTTCGTGACCATAATCACAAATGTTCTAACATAATTATATTCACTTTAAGTGACTATGCCTCTCTTTGAACGTTAGCGACATTTTTAAAATAATATTTCTTACGCAGGATATATCTCACACCAATATTCTTATTATTTTAAAAATAATATAATCACTTGTGTTATTGATATGGGATTTATTGGCCGATTTCCTGGAATGGGGTGGGACCTCTACTGAGTGAGATTCTTCTTTACTGAAGCATTAGTAGCTTCAGATTGCTCTAATTGTATTCTGACAACCTGGAACAATGTTTCAATCAACCTCGGTATAATTTTCTAATAACCGTCATATTGTAACTATATGAAAATAGAAGGAACTGTCCAAATCTCTTGTAATATGTTACTTTGGAACAACACTCTAGAATGCTCTAGAATGCCTTACAGCACTCTGGGGTTATCTAAAATATTCGGGAGACGTCTGGAATAGTCTAGAAGTGATGAGAACATTCTTGCAAATACTTGAAATAAATAGAATAATCTCAGAAATTCGGAAAATAAACATGATTCGTATAAAAAGGCAGAAAAGGCGATTCGTGTTTATTTTGACGTTTGAACCGGTGCGATATTAGAGACAAACCGTAACGATCGGTATGGCCAGCGCAAGTGTGAACCGAGCTACAATAAATTACGCGAAGTTTACGTGCGATAGTTGAACGGAGTTATTCGAAATCGTTAAAAAGTGATAAAAAAGCGTTCATGAATGAGTGATAAATTGCGAAATAGTGTAAATTCGAGATTAGTGTTCAAATTTATTCCATGTCCAGTGACTTTATGCATTAATTATAATAATCAATAAATCGTTAATTAATTTGCAACGTTTCCACGGCCACGTCCCGTGACAATATTTATAAATTACACATAATATATATGAACATCTCAATATATTTTCACCACGAAACAGTAATATTACCTATATGATGAATTTATTAATCGTAGCATATTACATTTTTTAAGAACCTTAATTCGCCGTCGTATCTTCATTATTTGTTTCCGCTAATTTGAATACGCTTTCCGTTCTTCTTTGATGCGGATGCGTTACGGACCCCGGCCCCGCGGGGGGCAGCTGGGCCCGAGTCGGGGCACCCGGGGGCCCAAACGGCCGCCCGCAGACCGCTGCGCGCGCACGTCGCCCCCGGATACACTTCCCAGCGTCAAATATAGGGATACGGACCCTTAAAAGAATCGCCGATCATCCTTTATAGTACCGAAATATGTGCGTTGCAGCTACATAGCAACGCTATCAAAAGGTGCTTCACTTAAAGAAACGCATTGGCAGTTCTATTGACTTTGCTTTTCGCGTAACTTTTGAGTTGATTTAAAATGTAATAATTATTATTAATTAAGAGTATTATTACTAACGACTGAAAACATAATTTACTACGTTTTACTACTCTTGGTTTTGTGATTGTGATCACCGTTTTATGAAATTATGATAATATCACAGTTTAAATTATACAAATTAAATCAATTAAAAATAGTCAACTGTTATTATAAGTATACTGTACGGCAAAAATAAAAATACTTAACGTACCTATTCCGGAGTTCTTAAGAATAAGTCAGCATCTTAATAATGTAGGTTATTTTTCTTCCATTTTAAGAACGTGTAGCATATAATATAAGATAATATGTTATACTAACTCTGACATTAATGCTGATATTTAAAAAGTCACTCCTACACAACATCCATTTTCTGCATAATCTAAATCCATACAACACATAATATGATATCAATTCTTTATGTTGGATAATTCTCTTACGCATAAAAATCACAAATTAATAAATTAATTAGTGATGTTCTTGTTACGCTATATCAATAATTGTTGCCAATATTATATTGTTTGCTGGTTCGCCGCGCTGTACACGCCTAGTCGTTGTGCAATTCGTACATAATCACATTGTATTGACACATTATGCATGATGTACGTATGCATTTTGCTATATCGGGTCAGAGATACTTGTATTTTGGATATTGGAACTTTGAAAGAAGTAATGTATTGTTTTTACGTATTTTGTATCTCGTATTCTCCTAGTTTCTCGTCAAAATAAAACTGAATCATGTTGATGATAATAATAACGCAACTTGTTTATAGAAATTGTTTTTTACATCAAGGTACCTGCCAATAATAATAGTCCCGGAGCTTACAGCTTCCGAATATATCTAGCAAAGATCAAGCGTACACAAATAGCCTTTTTATTATTTGATTTTTTTTTGATACTGTTTTACTTTATTTTTCTCTGCGACTTGAGGACCCTCTGGAAAGCGTAACCTTCGGATTCGTGACCTATATTTTCGCTTATGAAACTACTTCATTTTTATTATATTTAATTCTTTAAATAAAAATAATATTAATTTCAAGGCTTCCAAGCATAAATAAGTCAATTAAGTAAAATACAGCAAATCGCGAGCAAATTCAATTATTCATTATTAATCACGATATTTTCATAACTCAATCACCCAAAGTGACTGAAATGTATGTGTAACTGAAGCACAGTTCGTCATTTTGAGATCATTGCTATTAAATACATTTACAAGTGAAATCAAATTTTATAATGATGAGTGCAGCTTTGCTTCTAACGAATCAAAATCTCTTCGAGGACAGAGTAGGTACCTGCGAGTTTCTCGAACCTTCCTGCTCGGTGTTCGGCCCTTGCAGGCTGTATTTGGGCCGTTCCACGACCAGCCGGCAGGCCGATTCATCATCCCGTGACCCCGGGTGACGTCAGGCGTCAGGTGCGCGGGCAGCCCGCATGCTCCTTATCACCGTTTGTTTTGATAGCTTTTATGTGCACAATTGATCACTATCGGATTAAGAACGGTGTAATCCTTTCGAAACGGTACCGCATGCTCGGAACTGGTATAAAATTACGCGTTAATGGCGGTTACCGGTTACAGCTGTCTGTTTAATTAAAACCATAAAAAGAAATCTTCATTTTCATACTTTTTTATTCATTGAAAAGTAGGGGATATTTTTTAGAGTTAAAGAACTTAATAATGAAATAAAATATGGAAAAATCTTGGTAATGGCCATAACTTTATTTGAAAGATAACTTTATGCCATTAGTTAAATATACCTAAATTTGCACAATTTTCATGCGTTGTTCTGAAGTAAGTCTATTTATGGTGTAATGGCAAACCAACTAAAATTGGCTATCACTGAAATAAGTGTCCATTCGAAAAACAAGCCTCTAAAAACATCATACATTTAAACACTACCTAATGGTATTATATTGTATTTTTTAGTAGCACGATTTTTGATGTGATGAGTTTTATTTCATTTTTAAGTTTACGTTAAACGCACAATATAAATGACCTGGTGAAAATAACACATGTAACATGTATGATATTTATCATTTTCATAAGTAATTATTGTTAAATTTGTTGTTATTGTTGTTAATATTGTTAAATTAATTGACATATCCCTCCTTTTCTAGTTAGGCACTCATCACTCCCCGAGTTAGGCAGATATATATTATAAATTATAGCTAAATATCTAATAATAATATCATGTCGTGTTGAGTGTAGAATTTTAATCTTTTGCAAATGAGTTGTGATTTTCCTGATTTTATTCTACCTAGAATGATTTGGTTGGTTTGAGATATTTTTGTGTAGTGTTGAAGTTTTTTTATATTTATTTTAGAATGACTTACAATACGTTTGTGATTGCGAATAGTCCTCTAAGACTGGTAGCATGACATAGTTACATTACTACTTGAATCGTATTAACTTATTGCAACCAATGTCAATTAAGAGTGGATTTATTAGTAATATTTATATATCCGCAATGATTTTTAATTGATATTATAAATATTATCTTGCTTATACAAGTCTGTCAGGAAATCCAAACATTAAAAAATCAATAAATAATATAATAATATTGCTTAAATATGTTTTTATATACATATTATTAATAATTCATAACATAATCGCATGGAATCGATCCATGTTAATATTTTTTCTAAACATTGATTTATATTTTTACTTGCTAAACGTTATAATAAAATGATTTGAATTGAATTTAAGATTTGAATCGGATAAAAAAATATGATTGTAAATCATCAAGAAACAAAGTGTTTCTCAACATTTATTTACTAAATCATTAAATCTGACATTGGTACCGTCGTACACTCGGCTGCTTTGAATAAAATAAAACATATGGCATTATCTATAATTCATAAAGCCTGTCTTAGAGTTGTTCGGTACTAATCCGGTGAAAACCGCGGAGAAATATGTAATAAAGCTGAATAATACCTGTGTTTTATTGCCATATCAGTGGCCTTGTCACTGTATTAGCTTATTAAATATATAACTCCTTATTCTAACCGCTCTACTAACAAGGTTACATGGTCTTAATTTAATGTCCCGTATTTTATTTATAATGACCGAGAAAAGGACGTCATAAATAAAAATAATGCAACCTTATCTGTGAAATATTTATTTCTTTGTTTATAGATGTATATGATTTATAAGCCTTAAAAGTTGTAGGTTCTAATAGAATTCTTTTGATATATCAATACATTAAATATTAAACTATACATAATTGCTTATATTAATAAAATGAATATACTTTTTTTAAAACTGCTGTACTTGGGTTAATAATGGTTGGGTATTTTCGTCAGGTTACAATGTAGAATAAAAATTAAAATTGGTGGTATAGACACAAACATAAACCAAAAAAATAACTGATTAGGAACCAATGATGAAAAAAAAAAATTAGTAACTTTTAGCAAAAAAGATTTGTTTATTTATGAAATTTAATTTTCTATTACCGCTTTTTCTGATTTCCAATTTTTTAAATTTATCTAACTGTAATCTTATGATACATTTGAAAATTTCGAAACACTCGGTAATTATTGAACAAGAAAATTATTTTATTATGAATGATGAAATATGGCCATTATGATTATCATCTTAGTTTATAGCTGCTTGCTAAGAGCAGTAAAGGCGAAGCTTTTGGCTGTCAATAATTCAGAAAATACCTAACCCAAGTCTGCTGGCGTACCATATGCGGCGGGATACGTATTTGTACTTAATTACCGTTTGGCATTTGTTGGGCTGCGGCCGGTTTTTTGTCCGAGTTAGTAAATATTTGCATGCATACGAGGCATCAATCTCGTCTCTTTGGTAAATCGAGTAAGGCTGGCGTGTCACCCAAAACGCTGTGGCATGTCACCTTTGACACGCGTGTCATAGCTACTGGCCCTTAATATCATCCCATTCAAGTAGCTACCCTAACAATCGTTCGGTCTTCTACGGCACCCAAGGCAGCTTAAAATAAATAAATAAAATCTGTGTGTGTGTTTATATAGGATGTTTTTAGAGGTACAGAACTTCAAAATGAAATAAAACACGAAACATGAAAATCGTGGTAACGCCATGGTATTGGCTTTATTTTTGGTATTGGAAATATAATTTTATTCCCTTAGTATGTAAATATGAATACGATACCACGACTTTCAAATTAAATTTGCACAATTTTCAAGCTTTGTTCTATTGTAAGTCTACTCATAGTGAAATGGCAAACAAAAAACAAATAAAAAAAACAGTTGTCAGCTGTCGAATTGGCTGTCGCTGGAGAAAATGTAGCCAATTTGAAAAATAAACCATTAAATAAACAATATGTATTTAAACACTAATGGCATAAAAATATATTTCCAATAAAGCCAATACTGTGCACTTAACCATAATTTTCATGTATTTTATCTCTAAAAAACACCCTGACGTATACGAATCTTAATGCTGGTGATTTGATTTATTTATTTCCTTGACAAACTTTACAATTCTAAAAATTTATTTGATATTTATTATTTCTGTCAGTTCGGTTGTTATTATTTATAGCACCCTGTTTCTCGATCTCATAAAGAAAAAAATATTGAACCATTCTATCGCAACGATTGGACAACATAAATTATTTTTGGTATCGGTTTGTTCTGGTTACATAATAAATTTTATATCAACTAATTGGACAAGTCATGTCACTAAACTGTTGTGCCTACCTCGTGTGTATGTTTCTTCACAGCCAAAACCCCGCAGGTTACGTTATTCTAATCAGTATTGTACAAAATATTGTCTCTTTGCTTCATGTAAATATCTAGGTCGATTATAAAAATACCGACGTTTTTGCCTCTGTATTTGGAAAAACTTGCGCGTACATTGATCACTAGTAATGCACGACAGAGATTAATGATTTATTACATACCATTTTTGATCCATTTAGCGCAAACTGTTAATAATTAGTAATAATAAATTCACAAACGTGAAACATACCTACTTACATGTGTGTAGTTAAACAAATCAGTAAAATTGCGACACAGATGATTTTTATAGTTTGATCACGATTCCATTATATTTTTTCTATATTCATTCCATTTAGGATTAATAAATACGTTGGAGTAAAAAGGAATTTATTTTATGTCTGTGTATAACATCGGTTTAATTAATGGTTTGTTTGCAGAATTCATTCAAGTAGATTTTTAATTTTTTCCTGTACTGCAAAAAGACGGACAATAATTGTTGTTTTTAAAAAATATTTCATTTATTTTATTTTTTAACATACATACATAAACTTATCCTAGAAGATAGTCCTAATATTACATTGAAGTAGAAAATAAAAACATTTTATAAAAATTATGAAGATAACATGCTAAAAATAACACTCTTTATATTGCTCGACCACATTCATTCATCTCCTCATGCATTCTCTTCGATCGTTGAATCTTTTAACAGAGCCATCTTTCAACACTTAGTTTTTCTGATTCTGCCAGATCTTTCGTGGACGCCCTCTGTTCCTGCTGCCTTCAACACTCACCTCCATATTTTGTTTACCAGCCTCTCCTCGCTCATACGTTCCACTTGACCAAACCTTAGCGATTCTTTCTTCATTTTATCAAGGTAAGTACTATGATACAGCCAGCATTACATTCACTTCTAATTTGTTCATTCCTGACTTTATCGATCACATATTTCACACATGCGTCTAAGAGACCGCATTTCTGCTGCATTCAGTCTCTTTCTTTCATCATTTTCCAATTGCAGGCTTCAATTAGGGTTCATTTATCGATCTTCCCAAAAGATAAATTCGCTTGTGCTTAAAATACGCTTGTGTGGAAAATCTTTGGTCGATAGAGTGAGGAATGAACAAATCAAGAGTTAATGTAATGCTTGCTGTGGTGCGGTAGATAGAAAAAAGAAAGGAGCGCTGAGATGGTTTGGTCAGGTGGAACGTATGAACGAGGAAAGGATGGTTAAGAAAATATATGAGGCGATGTTAAAGACAACAGGAATAGAGGGCGTCCGCGAAAGACCTGGCACAATCAGATACTACAAGTATTTGAGAATGGACCTGTTAAAATCCTCAACAACCGTAGAACTTGTATAAGAAGATGTATGAATGTAGCCGAAGCAAAATTGTCGTGCCAAGAGAGAATAATATGGCGTTCTATCCTCTCTGCCTACCCCTTCGAGGAAATAGCGTGTTGGTTAGTTAGTTATATATGTTTTTAATTGATTTTAACAACATTTAAAAAAAAATGTGTTTGCAAGGGAAATTATTTTTATTTATATAATATAATTCGTTTCATAAATTAAATAATTAAGAATGATCTCTTATTTTCACGGTCACTCAGAAACTTTCGTGTAGAGTTAGGTACTGTGCTATTTTTCTGTGTGTATCAAATCTCTTTGACCGGCGCTTCAAATTTCATTGCAGGGTCCATTATCAGCATTAGGTGATTTAATTTTTTCTCCTGTTGCACCCGTTTTAATACATTTATTTAACAGATTTATCGTTGGGAAAAAAAAAATTTTTACCTTTATAATTTATTATTACGTTATTATTACATTATTACGTTTAAAATATAGGACAGGTTAAATGCCAGACTTGTATAATATTTTACTTATGTTTTATCTTGCACAATTATTTTAAAAAAACAATTTTAAGGGGTTATACTACCTCAAAATTTAAAAAAAAAAATTTTTATTTACCTTGAAGTTCTGAGAATAATTTATCACTCATTCAAAAATTCCAAAAATTGGCTGAGTAATAACAATTTGAAACTAGCGTGTTATGTGAATATTAATTTTATTATTTTTTGCGTTTTTCTGACTGGTGGACAAAATATCTCAAAAACCATTAGGGCAATTTTGTTCAAATATTGCTTAATAAATTTCGTTACCTGTCACGATACGTGGGATTTTTTTATAAAACTTTGGACTTCGATTTTTTGAGAAAAATAATGAACATTATTTTCAAGCCGATCTCAATTGCAAAAAATAAAACATTATTTTAGATATGCTGCATCATAGGCATAACATGCTTTAACAAGAAAATAATTAATTTTTTCATTTTCTGTAAACCCGACATGATTATCGCCACCAACTGCGCGCGTCACGGAGAAAAACGTTAGCGGGACAACACGTAACTCGACGTAAAACGACGGTACTTTTACATGTTGATTCCTAAAGAGTAAGTATGTATTTATTTTATTTTAAAAAAATCGAAAAAATATTTTGGGAAAAAAAATATACTAAAAAAGTTACGGACGTTACACGAAATTACGGAGACAGGCGGACGGACAGACAGACAACGAAATTATTTTAATTGGGATGTATGCCGTAAACAATGATAATAAAACATGTTTCGTGTGCGATAGTTAGGTCAAAAAAAATATTTTTCATGGATTCTTGATGTCTCGAGTTGGTGCAACCTCTTTAAAAGTTATGTAAAATAAATATTATTTTAAAAGTTATTGTAAATCAGTTCGTTTTACCCGCATCTATTAAATTCTTCATTACAAGCGTAAAAATATTAAATTAAAGCCAATATTTTCGCCACAATTATATAAATAATGACATTTGACAGATGTTTTGACGTTTCTCTATTTTTTAGTGTTCGAGTAACAATCAAATAACAATATATAAACGGCCGACTGTGTTGGAGTGTGGTCAACTACTTTTGGATCGTTTTGTTTAGTTCTCACATTAAGTAAGACAAGTAGTCTTAAGTTGCACAAATCTTTGTCTCATATATATATATTTGTTTTGCCACAGAAATACGCAAATAAATTTTTGAGGTTCAGATAGGTACGTTGTCGTCTTTAAACAAATATAAAGGAGCCTATACACATTGGCCGAGGTTGGCCCAAAGTAAGGTTGGCCCAATGTGTGCAGGGCGTTTTGGCCGTGCGTAGAGACGTTTGCCAAACTTGGCTTGGTAGTCGGTTTTTCGAGCACACATCAAAAGAAAGAGGCGTGGCTCAAGTTGTCAACTTTTTTTAGGGTTGTCAACTTTTTTTACAAGAAATAAAGTATATTTAAGTCTGAGAAGAATATTAAGCAGTATTTTAGAAAAATGAACAGTATTTTATTTATTTAATGTATTAAATACATATTTTTTAGAGCTTCTCGCACAACTTATTAATTTACACTCTTTTTAAAAACTTCATACGCCTCACCACAATTATAACTAAAATTAAAATAAATGAGGAGCACATTTTTTATTAAATTAATATTTGCTCTATTTCTATCCTTCCGCCACTTTGCATTCATTACTGAAAAAATTCTTTCAGTAAATGCTGAGGTGGCGGGAACAGAAAGTAGATATGAGACAATTTTAGTAATATTTTTAAATTCTTCTGAGTTGTTTACTAATAAATGGCTCCACTTTTGGCCAGTACTCATTTCAAGAAAATCTTTGTCTTCTGATACTTTTTTATAAATTATTTTGAAATTTGTTAATTCTGTATACAAATCATTCATACTAATATTTCTGTGAGCGTTTCAGTCTGAATAATTTTGATGCTGAAAACAGTATTTTGTATATTTTATTTTTGTTCAACAGTAAAAAGTATAATGTAGTAAAAAACAATATGATACTAATTTTAGCAGTATAGTTGGCAACCCTAGGCTCAGCCGGCAACGCGCAACGCGCTTCGGTCATTGCGAGGTTCGCCGACACCGACGTTGGCTAATGTGTAATCGCTGTCCGCCATTTTGCAAGTTTGACGCTCTGCCGAGGTTCCCGGACCGTATACACATTGGCTGAGATGACCCAAAATGACATTGGCCCAATGTGTACAGGGGTTTTTTTGCGCAACTCAGCGAGGTTTGGCCAAACTTGGTTCATATCCATCGTTTGTCGGTATCTTGAATAAACTTCAAAGAAAGCATGAGTCATCAAGCTATCGTGGAGCAATGAAAAGTTAGTTGTATGGACAGAAATTAATTATGTGTACAATGAATGAGTTTTATAATTCATATAATTTATTTCAACAACTTTATTTAGTCATAACCAAAATAATTACTATTTTTTTTTTATTTGTTTCGTTAAACCGATTGAAAATAATATACATGAATTATTTTATATTTTAAATATATACGGCTATAAAGGTTTTTACTTTAAAAATTGTACAAAATGGATAAATAATATTTTCAGAAATATTCATTATATTCAACTAGCTGTAACCCGTCAAAAATGACAATACTTTTACATGTTTTTCCTAAGGAATAAGTTTTTATTTATTTATATAAAAAAGGAAAGAAAGAAAAAAAATACTACTTACTTACTTACCATCACGCCGTTTCCCCCTTGGGGGTAGGAAGAGAGGATAGAGCGCCATACTCTTCTGTCCTGACATACAACTCTCGCCTCATCCACATTCATACATCTTCGCATGCAAGCTCGCCGGTTGTTGAGGCTTCTAACGGGACCATCTTTCAGTATCTGGTTAATCTGGTCATGCCACGTATTCCGCGGTCCTGTCTTTCTGGCGCCATCTACATAATATCTTTCTATACATAGCATATATATCTTTCTTACGATTCTTTCCTCATTCATTCGCTCAACATGCCCAAATAATCTGAGCGATCCTTTTTTAATTCTATTATTCATGCTAAGTTTAGCTTTACATTCATTTCTAATATCTGCATTCTTTACTCTATCATAAATGGATTTGCCACACCTATGTCTGACGGATCCCATCTTCACTGTATTCTATTTACTTTCGTTCCTCTTCTGCCAGCTCCAGGCTTCACTTCCATACATCAGTGACGGTATCAGAATTCCATTACTTACCACTAGTTTTGCCTCAGTATACATATTTCTATTAAAAACTATTGCGTTCAAAGCACTACATATGTAATAATAAATTCAAAGCAATACATATATAAGAATAAAATATAAGAATATTTCGTCGCTGTATATATAATTAATCTTATGTGACGTTTTAGTACATTCTGAGATAAACGAATAAAACTGTTTTAAAAAATAATTGCACAGACTAGATTTATAAAAAATATTTTAAATAATTACTAGGCAGACTTTCCAGATAAACGGCAATGTTTTTATTAGTATATCTCCATTATTTATATGAAAAATGTACTAAACGGCAAAAAACGAAAAGAAAAAATTATATAAAAATTTTTACGTAAAAAAGAGAATGGAAAAAATTATCTAAAAATTTCTAGGGAAAAAAAGAAAAAAAAATTACGTTAAAAAAATTAAATAAATTTACGTAAAAAATTACGTACAAAAGGAAAAAAATACGTAAAAAATGTATCCACTAGCAGAAAATGATTTTATTATTATTGTTTGTAATATGTTATTACGTCAGCCGCTTCGCTGCTAATTGTATCTGGCAAATTTCCAATTTTAATTACGGGTAGTTTAGATATAATGAAGATAAAGTATTTATTCAGTATTTCTATAAAAATGTAATTAAAATTTCAAAAACAAAATATTCTCGACCGTAAAAAAAGAATTCGATCCTGCTAGGATTCGAACCTAGAATCTTCAGATCCGCAGTCAGACGCGTTATCCGCTGCGCCACACATCACACCGACAACCGTGGCAATGTTATTGTATACAAAGTGAAATCAGCGTATTTATAATATAGATATATATATGTATACACGTATAAAGTCGAATAGCATACGTAATCCATCGCCAAAAAAAGTGATACAAAAAACACTGTTTTGGGTCGCACGGTGGGAGAAATAGGCGTAAACGATGAAACAGGGCCGTACTCTGTCGAACTGTATTTGTTTAATGAATGTTAATGTTTTATAGAAAAAAAACGGTGTTATTTTTAATGAGAAAGTACTGCTGAAATTACTTATTATAATCGTAGATACGAAATTTATTTAAATGTTATATAAATCATTGAATTATAAATAAATAATATGTACCTGTGATATGAAAAAACTTGCTAGCGTTCTGAAACAAGGCTTGAACCAAAAATCTGCAGACCAAACGTCGTGACCACTAGACTACCTAGTGCATCAAATAAATAAATTATTATGTTAGTATTTACGTAGCTATTTAGTACGTTAATGTATTTTGTACAATAATATTTGTTATCTTTAATAGTGATGTTTATACATTTATTATATAATAGTGGAATAACGGGTTATTTAGAAGAAATACGTTATGACCGCCATAAAAGGCATTAATGTTTGTATTTTTTTATAATTTATAATTTTTCATTAATTTTTATTTTAAAACAATCATAATTTTATTTTTAAAACAAATCTACTTACATAAAATACAAAAAATCTAAATATCCAAAAAAAAAAACGGTTGATAATTTGCATGATAATAATTTTTGGCTATATCTAAAAAATAAAAAATTTAATCTTTATTTTCAACACAAATTGGTTTCTTAAAGCAATCATGGCGCTACACTATTTGTTTCGTCACCAAAATATACATTTAACAATTTGGCAGTGTTTTATATAAAAAAAATGTCTTATAAATTTGAATTGATTTTATATGAATATTTGTTTGAATTAATAAAGAATGTGTTTTATTTATTTTTAACGAGCAAGTACTCGATATATTATTATCAAGAAAATTTGAAAACATAGTGCGTGAAAAAATGTAACTAGGGAGTTCTGATGTTTATTTTAAGATAAATGAAGTGACAGGTATAAAAGGAAAATTATCGATGAATTGGCTGACTCTTTCAACGCAATACTTCGTCGTGGCTACGTCTTTTGATACTCGTGTATTCTTTGATAAAGCCAGTTTTCGTGTAATTGTCTTTTTTTAAACCTGATCTATATTATAAAATTGTTTTAATTCACTCGCGCGAATTTTAGAATCGGTGAATTTAGTAATTTTCAAAGCCGATCACGAGAAATGTTAGTCTGAGGATTGAACATATTTCGTCTGGCCCGGATTTGGTAGAAACATTTTGGTCCTCGAGCCGGACAGTTTGAGCCGGACATTGAGGTCAAACATTATTACTAATCGACTTGCATACTTTAATTTAATTTTTGATTATGACATTTAATATGTTGCCGCCG
>JADDOH010015149.1:0-31803 GCA_016648135.1 Agrypnia vestita
AGTGCTAGTGTCGTTCACTACTAAATCTGGCCAGACGATTACGGCAGATGTCTATTGTCAGCAACTGCAAACCATGATGGAAAAGCTAGCTGCTAAACAACCGAGGCTGGTTAATCGCTCTAGGCCACTGCTGCTTCATGATAACGCTAGACCACACACTGCACAACAGACGGCTACCAAATTAGAGAAACTTCAATTGGAATGTCTAAGACATCCACCGTACTCTCCGGACCTTGCCCCAACAGATTACCATTTTTTTCGAAATTTGGATAACTTCTTGCAAAGGAAAAAATTCAACTCCGATGGGGCAGTCCAAACCGCCTTCAAAGATTTTATTGATTCCCTTCCGAATGGTTTTTTTAGTAAAGGGATCGATGAACTACCTATGAGATGGCAAAAGTGCATAGATAGCAATGGTACATAATTTGATTAAATAAATATATTATAATAAAAAAAAATCGACTTTATGTTCCTCCCATACTAAACGTCAATTTCATATGTAAGGACCTAATATTTATTTATACAGAACGAAGCACCATTAACAAAAATAATAGTAAATAAGATATTTAAAATCTCTCAGTAATCTTAACTCTTGAAGAATGGATACGTTTGTGCGCCTCGCGGTCTAACAGATACCATAGTGAGTGGGGGGGGGGCAAATTAAACACTGGAAATTAATTATCGATTTATTAATCGTTTAAATAAATTCAAGCATTCATTGGAAACGAATCTAACACCGTTCTTTCATTCACACTAAATTCCATAATTCGCACTAATTATCACCAATCACTCGTCTGTGGAGCACTTTATTTTCATTTGCTAGAATATTCACCCGCTTGTGGAGCACTTTATTCTTTCTGTCATCGTATTCTATGGCTGAGTCTATAACTGAGTTGCCCGCACGCTTGTATCACTCTAATAATTAATTTCAGAGTAAGTGATACAACGAGAACGTTCGATCAGTTTCTCTATGTTTCTAGTGATTTAGTTTCTTCAAGAATAGTGACATTGATTCTAGATTCATGTGGACTTCGATAATGCGTCACTATTGTTTTTGGACTCTTGTGACGATATATTAATATTTTTAAATTTAAAATTTACTACACCGATATTGCTGTATATTTAGACAGATTTAGACGGACAGACAGACAGACAGACAGACAAACCATAACTCGTCGCAACTCTTGTCTAATATCTAAAGAATATTCTCTTGTTTTCACAACCGTTCAGAATTTTCTGGGCTATCCTGCAATGAGATCCGAAACATCAGCCAAAAACCACACACGGCAGACTAGCCCGAGGAAAACCAGTATATTCCACTTAAATTGTCCATTCAGTGAATTAGATACATAAGTGGTTTTAATAAGGTTTCGACTGTATTAATCCTTAAAATATAGACGTTGGGTCTTCCAGACTCGCAAGAATTTGATAATCCTCCCCATTTTTATAATATTATTATACTGAAACACTGCAAGACTGTATCCCTCATTAACTTGGTTTGAAATTGTCACAAGACCACATGCCCTCTTCCAGACTTTTGTTCAAGATTATTTGGTTAATTTTCTTTAGTATAAACGTCGTCCCAAGTTTGTGTATATTTTTGTGGCTGTGAAAATTGTTTGTTTATTTTTAAAGATATTTGAAGTATGGGAGGTTCTTTTATGGGTGAAGTACACATTAAAGTGAATACATGTGAGAATTTTGGATTAAAACTTTAGACAACTAAAAAACATAAAATGTTTTTTAGTTGTCTAAAGCGTTCCAGCAAAATAATTGTTTTTATATTGCGGGAACGAAAATGGAGAAGGTACAAAGTATTATTTATTGGATTGTAAATGAATGATTGGATCCTTGTATTGAAATAAAATGCCGCATTGAGCTAGTTAGTGCAATCTTTATCCGCATGAGAAATATGTTGTATAGTCTTGATCTCGCCATTTAATTACGAATGCGAATAGTCATGCTACGTGTTTTCGGTATTATTTAATGGAATGGAAGCATGGACGCTTACCGAAGAATTAAAAAGGCGACTTGAAGTTTTAGAGATGTGGTCCTACACAGGGATGTGCAGTGAGAACAAGAAGCATGACTTTTATTTTAACATATATTTGGAAAAAGAATAGAAATTAAATATTTATCTGGAAGAATATTATGAGATGTTTAAATCTGAATAATATGTAAATCATTGTCGTAGGACTATTCCGAGGTATATCTCTTATTTCGGTTTCTCAAATATATGCTGAGGAAAAGTCAAGCTTATTCATTCACTGCACGCCCCTGGATCTACAGAACAATACTCAAAATAAGCTGGATGTAAAGAGTTGCGAATGAAGATGTTAGGGTTCGGATGAATAAAGAAAAATAAGTAGTCGAAATAATTAACATGCGAAAACTTCTAGCATGTGATGAGACATCCAGAGAAGTACGAGATCTTGCACCTCGTAATGTTGGGAAAGATTTCCGAAGTCAGGGCCTTGGAAGAAGATAGAACATCATGGCTGAAAAATCTGACACCGTGTTTTTGCCAGTCTACTGTGGAGCTATTTCGGGTCGCGGGCCAATAAAGATATCAGACAAGATAATAGTTCCGGTGAACGAATATGAACAAGAAAAAGAAGAACATAAATTACAGTTTTTAAACATAATATTTTCTAATGGTAGACAAAGGCACATGTCGCCATCTAGCGACGCACACGGCAGGCACGTTCTGCACTGCGTTCGACGTCAGAGGTAGCATTGAAGAATTACTGTGTTACTTAGATATATTTTGTTAAAAAAATTCTTTCGATGGTACTTACCACATAATAATAAATAAATAAGGTTAATATTATGGTCATTAGACATATTTATGTGGAAACGAAACTGATATATTTCACTGAGAAGCAAATCTCAACGTTTCGCTGAAGTCTTACCCAGCGTCATCAGGAGAGCGTATTGGCAAAGCTCGAAGATGTAATTAGTGAAAATTGCACACTCTATCGTAGAATGAGGGAACTCCACAACAAAGTGCATATAATTTACGACCTCGGAAGAAATAATCAGTTCGGCCTCCACCCTCGCAGTGACAGGACGCTCTCCTGATGACGCTGGATAAGAAATATACGGTTCGTATAAAACATTTGTTTCATTTACACATAAAATAAATAATACTCTCAAAAGGTTTTAAGAAAACCATTGAAGGTAGTAAAAATAGTTCCGAAGGTCTGTAGAACAGCTGCACATCCGCCGTTCAAGGCCCGAAACTACGCTGCGAAGTATCGGCGTCTTCCAGCACATTTGCATAGTCAAATCTTTATTTTCCAGCGCACTCATTGGTATTCCACCCAGCCCGGGCTCCCGACGCTTGCTTCGCGCACGTGCGGGTTTTATTTTGATTTTTTTGCGTCTAGTTTGTTTGTCGAATTTTAGCTGCACGCGGCGGAGTCATTCGCGAGGCATTTCACGCGGCTCACCCGCGAGCCCCTACTGGGGATTTCCCGTTGACAAACGGGAAGCTGCCCGAGGGAGCCCTCCAGCCAGTAGACCGTGAGCGAAAAAAAGTCGCCACAGGGAAGACGGGAGAGGACAATCCTCGAGTGTTGTAAAAGGATTTAAAATGAAAAACGCAACTTCTTTGCACAACAGAGTCGACGAAATTTCAATTCAATTTTATTTTTGTATATAAAAAAAGTACATTCAAGTCGTAAATGTTATAAATGAAGAGTTTATAAAATGTTTTAATTAACATACCTACATATTCATATCAAATGTGTAGGAGAATCCTGCTTCGAAAAACTCTCGTAGAGGTATGGAACAGATCAATGTCCAAAGCGATATTTTTCAGCATAGCTGTAGATCTTCCAACAGGCATAACCATCGGCAGGTTGGTCCTGTATATTGGAATGTGAAACAATCTATGCTGACGATGTCTAAGGTAATTATCAGGAACATACAAACCAATGCTCTGCATAATTTCAGTATTATCAGATCAGATCAGACCGCGCAACAATCGATAAAAATGTGTAATCAAATACACATTCCTTCTAGTCTCTAAACTATTGTAGCCAAGCATACCCTGGAGAAACTAGGTTGACCCAAGGATAATGCCCGTACTCTCTCATGCAGAGATATCTTGCTCTCATATGACCCCCAGATTATCGAGCCACTCTGGAGTCTTGAACCTTACTTTTTTTCAATGAATAAATAAATAAAACGTTGTTCCAGTATATGGGGAGGTTTATGCAGTCCCACATATTCCATATAAGAATACACACATTAAATTATCATACATACGATATTCAGATATATAAGATAATTTAAATATGTTAAAAGAAATTATCACATGCAGGTACATAAAAGGTAAGATATACCAAGAAACAAGGTATATAGCAAGAAATATTCAAATAAACAGGGCATAAATAGTAAGACATGGTGCGAAGCGAAAGAGTAACTAATACAGCAATAATTATTAACATACAAAAAAGGAAGCCAATCGATGGTTTGCTATATTTTGTTATTTTATTGACGCAATACAGTACACGTATACAATTTTTTAAAATTACTTTTAAATTTAAATTAATAATAAAGAATAAATTGCAGAATCATGTACTAATAACATGCACCACACGATTTTGAAGAAATATTTTAAATTAAAGATAATTAATAATCTTAACAATCTTGTTTTGAACGGTTTTTTATTACACTGTACGTTTCATAAATTTTAACGTGCAAAGTATTATAGGTACATATATTAGGTATGTTCTTCTTTTTCCTTGCACTGTCCCAACTCATTGCCTAGGTGGCTGTTGGGGTCGGCTCTTCTCGTTCTCAGGCTGGATCTTCTTCAGTTCTGGGTATCGCTTTCATCCAGGCCGTTCATCTGTAGTATTTTGGAGCATTGAGTCAAGAGTTCTTTGGTCTACCTCCGGATCACTGTCAATGAAGCCCCATAGACATTGCCTTCTTGACCGTGTGGTCTGATGGTCTTCGTCTTATGTGCCCATACCATCTCAGCTGTCGTTTCTCCAGCTTACTGTTTACGTCCGTGACACCCATTAGGTGTTCATAAAAAAAAATGAAAATTTTGAAATAAAAAATATATTTTAAAAACAAATTTATTTTAACCAATCTATACTTAAATTTATTCTTCGTCACAGATGCATCGATCTATAAATTTTTTAATTCCTCGTCTATGAAAATTCACAGGCTTTGACGAAAAATACTCATTTCCATCTAAATAATGCTGCAAAGATCTTATAGTTTTAATTAGATGATGCTAAATCGGGGCTTTCTAGCGTCAACACATAGATTACTATCACCCTAACAGTTTTAATTATTATCACACAGTATTTAATCCCATTCTATCTTTTCTCCCCTCCTGACTTTGTCCCCTCATGAATTTAATTACCTGGTATTTTTTAGGTATTTGTAAAGTTTAGTATTTATAAAGTTATTGTTTTATTTTATTTTTATTTATTTTGCATAAAATTTATTACCGTTCTCACTAATATTTTCTCATCAAGTGGATTGGTTTGGTTATGTTTTATGTACATCACATTTTCTGTTCTTTTTATAACACACAAACCGTTTGAATCCCAAAAGATGAAGATGAGATGAGATGAAATGTAATGAAATTAAATGAAATAAGGTAAAATAAAATATCATCTGAATGAAGTTCAATATTTCCGCTATAATTAAAGAAATACTGACATTTAATGCATTGAAATTTGTCTTAAAAACTAAACATATATATGAGTGTCCCGTCTATTATCTCTTAAGATATAATAACGAAATTGTTATCCCGAGAATAGGTTCTGGGTATTTTTTTAATACTACCGTTGCTTATCGATAATGCTACTTTATTTACAGTAAATTGAAGTCTTAAAGAAAAAAAGTTAAATGCAGAACTTTCATTCAAGTTGTAGATGAAATCTATCGGATGATTGCGGCCGGTACTGGAAGTAGTTAAATTAATGAGTAAACATAATGTAATTTTATAAATATGTAGATTAGATTTGTTGCCTATACTCTCATTTATACTTCAACATAGATAAAAGTCTGTCAAAATAGCCAGGAAATGACTGATCAAAAATGATATGCACTATATCCCATAGAAACATATCAATATTTACCTTCATGCTATTGTCACGTCATGGCTTCGAGTTAAACACTTTAGTCAGTGTTTAACTTTATTAACATTTTAAAACTCTTTATATAACAATACTCACGCCCAAATATTATCAATTGAAAAATAGCCGGTATTATTTATAGTGTACAGTTATCTTTACTAAAAATTTTATTCTAATTTTCTCTTTACTTTATTTCTTTTATAATTGTTTTGCTTATTTTTAGTTTTTTATTGTTGTCCCACTTAAATACATTATAATTATCACATCTGACTTAATTTTTTTCTGCTTATTTACATTTATGTACTACTTACTATTCAATACATTATAATGAAACTCTTCTACTTACGAGTTGTATTACTTTTGTAGAAGAGAAATACCATTGTAAAAAATCCTGTAAAAACTGTATATACCTACATGTATTAACCAATTAAAAAAATATAAATAAATAATGTCGTTCGTTGATTGCATTGAACTATCTGGCCGCCCCGCGCCCGATTACTAGATTATTCGAAAACTGTTATATAAAGTTCTAGAAACTTCTTTCTTTTTCGTAATTTTTTATTATTATTATTTGATCACATAATTGTCGCTATTAATCTTGTCTTATCCTACGCCGGGTTCGATTCCCGGTTAGGTATGAAAGTGATATTCTCAAGTATTTATATGTTCCGGTACAGTAAATGTGTCTCGTTGCGATAAAGAAAAGGTTGTAAATAGGTGCGTGTACTTAAGCGCTTTTTTGCGTAAGTGCACGCACCCATTTAACTTTTAACGTGCGTACCTACTTAAGGGGGGGGGGGGGGGGTAAGGTAAATTCGTACAAAAATAGGCATGTTTTTGTGAATTTTTTGTGACGACACAGTTAAAATCTCTGTATTAAAACCAATAGTACATTAAAGTATGACATTTGAAGAATATGGTGTAAAATTTTCAAGAAGAAATATTAAAAAATACGGCAATGGCAGCAATTATTCGGACGTGTCTCGGAAAAAAGTAGAATTGCGGTGTCCATCATAACTTGTTGCTAGATCATCTGCATATAGCAATAGCAATTAAAAAATCAAAGTTCATTCGTTAGATAATAAGTTTTTCCAGGTAACGCTGGGAGGGTTTTTTGAAATTTCAATTTTTCAATTTTTTGGAACACTTTGAAGAGAAAAACGAGATTTTTTGTGAAAAATATCGACTAATTTGTTATTAAAAAATAAAAATTAATAACATATTTGAAAAAAAGTCTCCAGCGTTACCTTGTAAATTATGTACAGAAATAGTGTTCAATATTTCAAAAGGATCGGTGCAGTAGTTTTGAAGTTATGATGGACACCGACTTTGAAAACGTGAGATGTGGGGAAAACGCTTTAAAGTTTTGCACACTGTAAAATTCAAAATAAAACTCAACACTTATTTTATACTTACACATAATCGTCGATGCCATGTTCACACAGCAAAGAGCTTTCATCATCAGCATCTTTTTGTCCTTGTCTACGCAAAGCTCTTTCAATACAATAGCACGTCCGATAGTCCTCAGGTGAGCGCGTCTCTTAGCTGCCCGAGCAGGTATAGAAAATCAGTCTGAGTATCGCTCAAATGTTCATAATTTCGTTAATTTTGCTCCGATTGACTTGAAATTTTGACACAATATTCTTGCGATGTTATACATTCATTTAAAAAATTAAAAATAAAATGCAAAAAAAAAAAGTTAAAAACCTTACCCCCCCCTTAACCACGTCCTGTTTTGTACAGAAGTCTCATTACCAGTAGCGACATCTACAAATTGTTTCAAAGGGATTATAACTTTCAACTACAGATGGCGATAGCGCAGTTGTATTAAATAAAATGAGATACCTACATACATACCTTATTTACAACGTTAGAAATTTTAGCAATGTGGTGGCTGATCATGGAGTGCAATCGATGAACGTTTCATCGTGTACTGTGATCGCAAACCAGTCAATGGCATGTCGTAGTCCTTGTAAATGCCCAAAAAAGACTTCCATAAATACTTTCCCATATTAATAGTTTCGTCTCTATGAGAAATTTATAATTGATCTTGATAAATGATGATCGCTCTGGTGACAAAATCTAGTAAATGTAGAAGTTTCCTATTTTTTTCAATGAACGAAAATGAAAATTAGAGTGAAATTGAATAAAAGTCTAAATGTAAAATTAAGATATCTAAAAACTAACAAAGTTAGAGAATTTCATATTTTCGTTTTGGATGAATAATTTTGTTACGTCCGGTGGAGTCGCGTGACGTCATCTCTCGTACCCGGTGTTCGTGCTCCGTGCTCCGGCGCCCGGCTACGCGGACGCGTGACGTCACAGGCGAGTTGAAGGTCAATCATTCCGCGCTAAAATGCACTAATTTTGATATTCTTTTTCTCTGTTATTTATTGACAGATTATAATTTTTTTTTTCGCCAATTTAATAGTTTTTGTTTATATTTTTGTTAAATATTATCAGCACTATGAAACTTGACCATTATTAAAACGCACAATAGAAAGCATAAATTATGATAATTTAATGAATGTATTTCATTTGAAAAATATATTATACAGAAGAGATGTCAGCGACATAGCTTTCCTATTTAAAATTGTTAAAAGTATGTTGGACTGCCCTGAACTGATACAGATGGTCTCGTATAATGTACCGAGAGATCACGAAGTGTTCTTTGTAGGGACCAACAGGAATAACTATGCATTAAATTCACCATTAACACGCATGCATCGCCTTGGAAACAAATTTTCTGAATTCGTAGACATTTTTCGATATAGTACCCGTACCCGAATTAAAGAATTACTACTAGACTTAGAATATACCTATCAATAGAATTAATAACAGTTTAATGGGCTTAATTTTTACTTATGTTTTTTTCCCAAGAATTATATATATTTATTTATTTTAAAGTATACTAACTATTGTTCATTTCCTTTTTAAATATGTTGTGATTTTATCTTTTATATTTATTTTTTGGTTTATTTTATATTCTTATCTTATTTATCTGATATATTGGTTTAATTATCTTTATATTACTAATTTGTTAAAGGTTTCTAATGATTACTATTTTCTGTTTGCTTGTGTACTGATCATCGTTTATATATATATTGTTTTTTATCTTTAATATGTTTAATTTATATTATTGTTTTTAATTATTTACTGTAAAATGTGTTTTACGTTAGGTATATAAAAATCCTTTGAATTTTCTGGTACTGTAAAAGCCCACTTTGATTAATAAATAAATAAAATAAAATAAATAAGATGTGTCCTCAAAAATTAGAACATATATATTTTTTCAATTGATTGAGCAACTTTGTAGATTGACATTTAAAAAAAATATTGATTATAATATTTGTATAAATCTACTTTCATGTGAGTTTTTTTTTTCGCCAAGATGTTTCAAAAATTACCATTCCATCATCAGGGTGCTGTATAACTGTCAAAAAATTCGAATGAAATGTCTTTTGTTCCTTGCTTTTAAAAATCATTTGAAAAATTATTTAAAAAAATATTATTACTGAAGATTTTGATTACTCGTAATTGTTGGAAAAAATTTTAAAATTGGGCTCGTAGTCAAATTCAATTGTTTATTAATAATATTTTGTTTACTTTTACACGCTTTAATAATTTCTAATGATTCTAAATTATTTAATTTCAGACCAAAATTATTTATGTGTAAAATAGAAAGATCTACATTTTTATCAAAACCGTGATCATTTTCTAATAAATGTTTTGCAAATTCAGAAAAACCATGATTATTCAGACATTTTAATATTAATATGATTACTTAATATTTTTTAGAACATATATAAATTATATCATAAATATAAATTTGATGCTACACATTCTCTCTGTTTACCTCGTTACGGATGAGACTAGACCGAGAGACGAGACCACGCAGATAACAGTCGATTTGTGAGTGTGCGCCCGAGCGGCGTGCCCCTACGACGCGGGGTCGGGCGATTAAGCCGATGTGACAGCGATTTCGCCGTATCCGTGTTTGCTGGCGCGCCTTGCGCGTCCATTACACTAAGCGCGACAGCGGGACTCTGTCATAAATATTGCGGGATTAGGCCCGCCTCACAAACGATCGCTGCGGAGCCGAAGCGCTGCCGTTCGGCGCCGGCCAAACAGGCCTAATCCTCGAGGACTTACCAGACTATTGGTAAACACTGGGACGTAATGATATTTGCATTAAGCTAAGCGGGCGATGTTCGAATTAATATTAATAGATGTCGCAGTTGATACGGTCAGCTATTCAAAAACTAGCGTTGCCCGGGACACAGATTTTGTTATAGCATAAAACAGCACCGCTGACAAAATGAGTAAAAAAGTAACCCATAAAAACCAAGTTTTTATTATACTCCCTTTCTTTGTAAAATATAACAACAATTAAAGACGAATCAAAACATATAACAAAACACTAAACTTACAGTAATTTAATATATTTCTAAAATGTCAAATGATTTGATAAGACACTTCATGCTTTGAAGATTAAATTCTAAAAACATTTGTCACTCAATTTAGATTTTCGACATTCGTAGTGAAGTACCTATTATGTATACCGACGGAGTAATTCAAATTTATAAAATATTCCGCGACGTTATCGGGCCGCTATGCTAGTAATCAAACTTTTCTAATGATTCCAATTTGAAAAAAAACAATAAAATTTCTTAAAATTCAGAAATTACATATGTAATTATTAATTTTTTTTAACGAAAATTTGATAGATCTTCTTGATCGACGCCACGACTCTACTTGCCAAGTTTCAGCTAGATTGGATCACGGGAAAAGGGTTAAAAATCGATCTAAAGTTTTTTCCAAAAGAAAGGAAGTGAAAACAAAAATACATCTTTATAGTATAACTAGAATTAAATAAAAGTACACAAAGTAGTCAAAATAACAACCATAAAGGCAGAACACATTTTAAAAGATATACACAGAAAATTAATTGAATTAAAAAAAAACTATATTTCTGATACCAACGGCAACATCTGTACTATTTTATGGAATGACAAATTTTCAAATCACAGGGGTGGTAATAAAAATACAACTCGCATATGGAACAAGATGTGCAAAGTCAAGATATACACAATATCCATAAATTTTATAGATGCGGTAGTCTATCTTTGGGTGGATTCGTGAACGTAACATTGTGTAAAGAGATCACTTAAGTCAGCCGTGTGTTAGATTGTAAGCCCTCTGAACACCCAAAAAAAGATTTCCATATCTAGTTTCACACATAAAAAAAAAAATTGTCTCTGTGAGACATCTATAACATTTATATATCTTGATGAATAAAATATTTGCAGATTTTAATATAAAAACTATCACTGTATTAGGTTCGACTGCATGTTTCTTTTGAAAGAAGTCAAGCTATCATGGAATACATCTACACATACACTGTACTTTTTGCCCAGTCCATATAACTAGTTTAATTTATTATTTTATTTTTTTAGGAAAAGTTAAAAGCAAATCATAAATTAATATATATACACAAGATAAAAATTAGTTAATTTTGCCAATTATGAACTTTCCATTGATGATTGTTAAAGATATTAGTCAAATGTGACAATGTGAGATAATTTACGGCTTCAAAATATGTTGAAACGGGGTGAAAAGGGTGGAGCGGGGCGTAGATTTAAGATAAAGGAATGAAGGATGGGAGTATAAGGGAACATAAATTGAGTGAACTAGTTCTGGTGCAATTGTGAAATTAATTTTCGTTTTATGTCCCGAATAGTCGTGTTAAAGATATCAATGTGGTTGTAATTTAAGTTAAATGAAATTGTGGATCTGTTAATTATTTTGAGTTGATCTTGCAAGGGAGGAAATGAAAAGTAGATGACTGCTGTTTCGATTTGGGATATGAAATGATAGACGTTGAAGAAGAATAGGAGTATCAACTAAGTTGTGTACGATTTTAAATAACATTACAGAGTCCGCTATATTTCTACGGCAAGTCAGGCGGCCCTCGCATGACACTGGATTCCCACACCAAGAGTTCCGGGTTCGATTACCGGTGAGGTCACAATTAATCTACGTGATTTACTCAAGCCTGGGTGTTTCGTGATATGTTTCGCTTCTGTAATTGGACCTCATGGCCTGTTGAAGCGTAAATAAAAAAAAGTAAATATCTGTACGTTAAAGAACTTTTCAGCGTTAATTTAGGGATTGAGGTAGGAATTGAAGTTGTTGAATTGAAGTCCTAAATAATAACGGCGTATTTTTGAAGTCGTTCTTTTATAAGCACATTGGAAGTGGAATTTTCGTTATTTCGGCATTGTTTACTGGTTTTTTTGCGAACCTTTAAAATTAATATTAAATTTGTCCTCGAGATTTCTCAAGAGAACCCATACAAAATAATTGGTAGATTTTCTCCAACAAGTCATTAAAATTTAGCCAGAAATGGGAAGCAGTGTACACAAATTCGACAAATAAATTGGGCCAAATATTTGTTCAATTATAAGATTTGTTAGATGTTTAAAACAACCATGCTATTTTATTCGTTACTTGTTTTTGTTTGATTAGTTATGCGAGTAATGGTCCCTGAATGTTAAATTAAATGAAAAGAGTGTATTGAATAAAAGCTCTGAAAAAATCAACCCATTAAAACAGAGTTTTCTTTATAGATCCTTTATCCAAATAATAATAATTTCTGTGTCTCTCTGTCCGAAACTTTTTTGACGTCCGTAACTTCTTTTATAAAATCTTTTTTCTTTTTTCCCTTTATTTTTATTTTTTTATATAAATAAACAAATACTTATTCTTTGGGAATCGGCATGTAAAAGTACCGTCATTTTCGACAGGTTACAGTTGGTAACAAATATATAATTATAGATCCTTTATAAATTAAATAATCACTATTTTTAAATAAACAATTTTACAGAATATCAACCGACTTTTTTTAAAGCTATTTTATATAAATAAATTCTAGTGCCCTTGATTTAAATAATTTTAGAATAGTACCAGAAAGTAGGTACTTGACCGAACATCTAAGATGAATTTGCTTTTTTTTTATGTGCGTGGGTGTATTTGTGTCCCCAAATGCATTTAAGAAAGTATGACCATGAACATCAAGTCGATATGCAAAATTTCAGCTCGATTGGATGACATGAAATGTATTAATTTTCACTGAAAAGAATTTTCCACAAGAAAATAAGACCGAGAAGTTATTAAGGATTTTTAGAAAATTAAAGCGGTGAAGTTAGTATAAAGAATTTTAAAAACAGTAATAGTAATAAAATAAACAGTAATGATGTTGACAGTCACTAGAATTGGAGCACCGTCAGCATGCGAGGGAGTAGCTAAAGTAAATCAAATTTGAATATCTTGGAGAGAGTTTCACTAGTGACGAGAGGTAAGAAGATGAAATAGAGTTAGGGATTAAACCACCAGACATCAAAAACACATTCAAATAATTATAATTTTTACGTAATTATTGCACTTACAAAATTTATTTTATTAACGTTGTTTTCGAAATACATTGGTTTATATTTTTTATTAAAAAAAACATTTTGAAAATTTCAAAATGGCGGAACGATGTACTGTCTCACAGAGGCCCTTCTCCGTGAAAAGCGCGGCTAGTGGAGACATTCACGTCACAAGAGTTTCAGGGAAATAAAAAAGTTTAATATTTTCTTGTTAAATGATGAATATTCATGATGGAGCGAATAGGAAAAAAAAAAGATTTTTTGTACAAACGAGAGCAGTTTGAAAATAATTTTAATTTTTTTCCGAAAAAAATCGAAGTTAAAAGTTTATAATAATCAAACGGCACATTATATCAAAATCGTAGGTAATATTTTTATTAAGATGTGTGCTAAATTTGAATAAAATCGGGTTAATAGTTTGAGATATTTTATCCACCAGTCTGAAAACAGAAGTTTCGAAAAAACTCAAAAGAATAAAGAAATTACTTTAGTAATGCACCTAGCACAGTAGCTTTAATTGCTTTAACTCAGCCAGTGTATGGAATTTTTGAATGAAGTGACTCAAATTATTTTTAGATCACATTGTAATTGCTTAATGCTCCAAAGGTTTAACAAGTACTAAGGCAATATGGCTAGTTGGGTGGTAACCCCCACCAAGAAAAACCATTAAATATTTAAAAAGCTTTCTGAAAATATTTTGTTAATAGTTTGGTAATTTAATATTTAAACTTAAATAAACATGGAGTTACTCCAATAAAATAAGACAATATATACTTCAAGATATAAGATAAAGCAATTTTCTTACTTTCAAATATGCATATTGAAAGTAAGGTCAAAATATACAAGACATGCGTGCGACCTATTATGACATACGCTGTAGAGACGCGGGCTGACACTGTCCACATCTAAAGACTCCTCAGAACAACTGAAATGAAGGTGCTGAGATCCATTACTGGAAAAACTCTACGTGTCCGAAATGAAGACATAAGGAAAACTTGCAAAATGAGAACATAGCACGATGGAGTAGATCCAGAAGGAGATTCTGGCGGGATTCCGTAGCCAGAATGGACAGGGACTGACTCGTGCATACAGCAGCGAATGAAATCCCCTCTGGATGACACCTACCGGGAAGACCACCGAAAAGATGGAGGGATAGCTGGACCTCGTCATCCCAGGAGGCGTAGTTTTCTGTAGCACTAATCAACAGATCTACTAAAAGAAAAAGAAGAAGAAGAATTTTTTTTGAAGCTGTCACTTCAGAAGCCGACTATGATTGCATCAGAATATTGAACATTGTAACGATGAACTGGTGTCGGGCATGGTTGTGTGCTCATAATTACTGTAGCAGTAGTCGTCTAAGTACAACATAACTTCCGGCGGAATCCCAAACAGAACGTGCCAAAACTCATCAAAACTGTATTTACTTATCAAAACTGTAGATATAACTTCAATATTGTCACGAAAGCACGTCTTGGATTCGTATACTAATTCAAATCCCCGGCGACACAAAGCGAATATATCTCATTTATTAGTTTTTCTATTTTAATTTTCTATAATACAATATTTAATATTATTATAATATTTTTTTCGAGGGAAAAGGGTGTATTATTAAAAATGTTGGGTTTTCAAGGCTGTTCAAAATCTTCTGATTTGTGTTCTCTTTCTGAACTTTTGATATTTGTTTTGTTTTCTATCAGATCTCGTGCTCGATGAATGTCTGCTACAACCTCTCATTACTTAATACTAAAAAAATAAAAATATATTTATTGAGAATTTAAAAAAAAAATTTAAACGATGATTTTTTTTACTCAAAACATAATAAAAATGTATCTACAATGTGTAAAAATATATTTTAGAAATAGTTATACTATAATTTTTTTTTTGTTTTCTAAAAAACAGTGAAAAAAAAATATATATTATTCATTTTGATATTTGACATATATAGGTACGACGATGGAAAGGTTTTTCCGAAACATGTAGGTGTAATTAATCAAATAATATAAGTAGATAATACGAATAATACAATGAATATTTTTATTTAAATAAAACTGTGTATGGGGGGGCATAAAAACAAAGGCAGCAATATCCAAAATAATTAAAAAATGTTTTGGATGCATTCACGGAGGAGCAAGAATTTAAAATGTACTGAATTATAGATTTAATGTATATATATATCCCTTAAAAAAACACGTTTCTTATAAAAAATAAAATGGAGTACATTGCAAATTTGTAATCCTCGATGCATTCAAATTTATTTTGGATATTGCTGCCTTTGCTTTTTACCCCACACATGATTTATTAGAATACAAAGTTTACCTTGGAGTTGTAAAGATTTGTTGTAAAAAGAGTTGTAAAAATTGGAGTATTTAAATATTAATAGTAAATAGTAAATAGTTAATATTTGTTAATCGATGCTTCTGTGAAACAGTGGAATTTGTACGATAATTTGAAGAAATGTAGTTGTACAAGTAGTTTGTAGTTGGTATTAAGAGTAAAAAAGTAATTTTATTATGCTTTTTGTAACTCTATAGAAAATTGATTTATGTTATTCTCACTCTATGTGTAATTTGTAAAAATCATGTGATTTTGTTCATTGTTTTATATTTCTGAAATTGTAGCTGTTTTGATATTTCATATAAAATAAAAATGATAAACATTTGTCAAGTGTTTGAAACATATTATTACCCTTCTAGAGTTTAATTACAATATATTATACTACTTGAGTTTGGAGAGTGAAAGATCCTCTCATCGAAACTCGAGTAGAACAATGGTCAATTCAACTCAAGTAGAGTAATGGCATAGTTATAATAGGTACGTCAATTTTAAAGATTATCATGAATATCTACTGAGTTAACGCCGATTTTCACCACTAGTATAAATATCGTACATTTTTTTTGTCAATTCCCAAAAAAATATAACGACAAATGCAATAATAAAAGATATTAAGGTAGCTTTGAAATATATAACGAAATTAATAATGTGAATGTGCTCCATCAAAAGTCAGGCAAATGTTTAATTTAGAAAACCCAATCGTGGTCGAGGAAGGACTAATGAACTTTTAGTCTAATGGGAAGTATTTTACATTTCACACCCAGCGTTCTGGTGTGTGTGTGTTTGTAAGGGATGTCGCAGTTACTGATTAAACGGTGGGCGGACTGGGCGGTCGCCGGGGCCCGCGAACCCGACCACGAGGGACCAGGGGCGGAGCAGGGCGCACGCCCCCCAAGCAATGCAAGATGTTAGACCGATTTACACCATTATTAAGACACACACAAAACAGAAACATCATCATCTTCATCCCCTTGTCCCAGTAGGGTCGGGGTCCCAAGTCTACAAGGTGCTTCCATATTCCCGTCTTTAGCTGCTTCTGCATGAATGAACCCTGTTTTCATATACATTTTTTTGTTGCTTCTCCTAGCTTAATCTGGAGCGACCCACCGGTCGTTGCCTAGAAAATTCTTCTTGGTATTCGTTTCTCTAGTATTCTTAGCACATGTCCAAGCCACCTGGTGAGTGCCTGGATCCTTGCTCATACTCTATACTCTCAACGACAAAATACAATCGATAGTAAAAAAAAATCATTGCGGTTTTGGGAGTGTACGCTTTCTCCGTAGGATTTTGCAGCATTGCGTCATCCAGGAGTTCTTTGGTCTTCCTCTGGATGACTGTCGATAAAGTTCCGTAGACATTGCTTACTTCACCGTGTGGTGTGGTGGTCTCCATCGTATGCGCCCCTACCATCTCAACTGCCGTTTACTGTTTATGTTCGTGAAGCCAAAGCTACCGCGAATGCGTGAACTTTTAATCCTATCTTTTAGTGTTACTCCTGCCGACCATCTAAGCATTAGTATTTCTGCTGTTTCCAATTGCCTAGAGTAGGAGTTGTACAAAGTCCAGCATTCGTCGCCATACATTATCGCGGGTCTAATAATAGTCTGGTATACCTTTCCTTTAGGTTTAATAGGCATTTTCAGGTCACACAAGATTCCTGTTATGGATCTTGATTTCATCCATATCACACCTAGTCTATGGTCAACATCCGCTGCACATTCTCCGTCTCGGTGAAGCCCGACTTACTTAATTGTTGTAAAAAAAAAACCGATACTTAATTGGCTAATGTTTCCCTATCCAGTTTCATTAAAGAAGTTACAGCATGTGTGTATTCAAATGGTAGGAACAGATGAATTTTAGGCAATTATCATCTAGGTAGATTAAAATAAATTAGTAATCCTCAGTGACTGTATTCAAAATATTTTTTTTAATTTATTGGTTATTGGTGAATTCGCTTTTATACCATACACATTAAAACACTTGTTTTAAAATCATTGTCTATGGAATTCATTGATAAATACTTTTAATTAATTAATTATTTATATTATTACAAAATGGCGGAGTTATGTGCTGTCCCAAAAAGGTTCTTCTCCGTGAGGCGTGCAAATGGTGAAGATAATTAATCGTGTCGCCAGGGTTTGAGTGAAATGAAAAAAAATGTTGAATGATGTATTGGTTAGAATGTAGCATATCGAATAACATAATTTTTTTGTGCAATTGAGATCAGCTTGAAAATTATTATATTATAGGATATATCGTAAATTCTTTTATTAGTAAGATGTTAAATTAAAGATTAAATTTTAACAAAAAATTTTAACAAAAGATGTTAAATTAAAGATTAAATTTTACCAAAATATTTTCAATAATTTTTGAGGTATTTTCCCTACTAGTCTTAAATAGGGAGTTTCTTTAAAAACGCAAAAAAATGAAATTCCTTTAAAAAGCCTTAAGAAATTCAAAGATTCAATAAGTACTAAGGTAATAAGGCTATTTGGGTGGCAACATCTATTAAGAAAAATATAAATCGTATTTTTAAAGCTATCTGATAATAATGTTTGATTACTGAAACTGTAAACTAATATAAACATGGAAGTTATTTCAATAAAATAAATAAATATTAAAAACGCTAAAAATATTCAATAAAATAAATAAATAATAAAAATCGCTAAAAATGCCAATACAATAAGGGACAAAGGATTATCAGATGTATTAAAAACATTTTATTAATTTTATTATTTTAAGATTATAATTATTCATTATTTAGGAAGTACCACCAAAGACAGACATTTCGTAAAAAAATCATCCAAAATAATAAATATACTCGTAATCGTATTGCTATAATTAAGTGGTTTACTAATTTATAAATAGAGAATAACTATTTATATTGATAAAATTAACAAATTGAATATAGGGTCCCATTCAATTTTATCGCTCAGGGCCCCCAAGCAGTGTAATCCGCCACTGGGATATCCCAAAAATGTTATGTCCCACTCTAAAGGGCTGGAACTTCAAGTAAATGTTTTAATTACCGAATTTATGTTTTATAATTCAAATTAACGAGGTTTAAATTAGATTTTTTTAATTTTAGTAACTCTTCGCCATTTTAGTAACCGTTCTGCTCAAGACGATAACTTAAATAGGTACTGAATAATTAATATTTATTTATTTTATATAGACGAAAGAAAACGAGTAATATATACTAAAAAATATATGCACTTAAATAGGTACTGAATAATTAATATTTATTTATTTTATATAGACGAAAGAAAACGAGTAATAAATACTAAAAAATATATGCCTGTGAGAGACAAAAAGGAAACACGGGAATTAATTAAAAAATATATTAATCAAATTAATTATCTGTCTACTAGTGTCTGCTGCAAGTGTCAACCAATTTAAGAATAGGCTAAATATTCAAATGGGAGACAGTGATATGGGCCTATCATCTTAAGCTGCCTGCCCATTATCAATAATAATAATAATAATAATAATTAACTGGACACCAATTAAATCGGAGCACCGTCCATAAATTAACACTAAATTCGCACTAGTTATCACTCCTAAATGATTTGTCAATGATACATCGATGCACGTTGCTTGAAACGTTTAGCTTCTCGCCTGCCGATAGATATCTACTCTCATATTTTATCGCTGGTCGATTATTCTTGATTCGTTGTTGTTGCCTTTCGCGAGTTTTACTTTCTACAGCTAGAGCCCGCTGTCAAAGATAACTGATTCTTGCGAGCGCTGGCACCGCTTTTCTACATGAATGTTGGTGTCGCGAATATTCGACCTGTTTCTTCATATTTCTAGTAATTCATGTTTTTGAAAGAAAGGGATAGTTGATTCTAGATTCATATGGACTGCTCGAGAGACATTGATAGTGCGTAGTTAACATTGTTTTTAGACTGTCGTGAGAATATGTAGAAAATACCAAATTAAACAAATACTTTACTACCCACTGTAAGTTTCAAATAAAATACAGGGTGTAACAGAGCTAGTCCACAATACTTAACAGGTAGATTCATGTCTAAATTGTGAGTCAAAAATGGTGTAACTTCGACGTTATAACGGAGATAAGCGATTTCTAGGATTGCATTTATTTTCACTATTTCTTCTATCCTATCTTCTGTAAAACGATAACGTGTGTAAAGAAACTTATATGGAATATTGATTTTTTTTTGCTTTAATACTAGCCAAATAAAATTATGAATACCATGCAATTTTTTTTCACTAAAACGAACCCTCATGACAGTTACTTATATCTAATATTATAAATGAATTCGCTTTAAAACAGGTGAAATAAATTATTGAATCCTTTAAGAAGTCAATTAATGTATATTACAGATGTCTCACAGAGACGAAACTGTATATTTTTTTTATTAAGGGAGAGTAGGAATAGAAGTCTTTTATGGGTGTATATAGGACTAACGACCTGTCGTATGGTTGGCTTAAGTGATCACTTTACACATATGTAACGTTAACCATTTCCACCCATGATAGAAAACCATAATAAACATTAATCGATTATTGATGTCCCTGTGACAACAATCCAGTTGTTCTGAAAAATTTGGACATACTCAAAATATTCCTTTAAGAAGTGTTTTTTTTCATGAAATATTTATTTTTAGAGATTTATGTCATTTTATTGAAATTTTAGATTATAAAATATATATTTTAATGATAGTTAATTAATTATAAATAATATTTTTTTTAAATGTGTGCGTGCACTTACGTACGCGAGTTTGAAATTGAAGTTTTACTTATTTGGAATACATAAAGTGAACAGCGCATCGCTATTCGAAGTATAAAATACAATGACTATTGTATTTATTGACTAATGATAATAACTATTTGAACGTATGGAAACGCGATACCAGCAGCCGCAAGAACTGACAACTAAAGAGATATTCGCAGATTATAAGTCCCTGATCTACGTTGGCAAAGAGGTGGATGCCATTACCGAGATCATAAACTATCGCGTCGTGAGGATTACTCCAAACATAGCGATATTGTTAAACATTAAAAACAGATTATTATTAAATAACTTCATGGTGTGAAAACTTTCGTCGCATTATACGCGCAAGTTTCGTTGTATACCTAAAATTTCACCTCTAGCATTTCTAAAGAAGTATAACTTTAAAGTCGCCTGCCTCCATAACTCTTGATATTAGGACACTGTTGCTTGAAAATTTTCCACCCTTGATTTGGACAGGAATCTACTTATAAGTATTGTGTAATAGAATCATAGATAATCATGTAGGTATATATTATATATTTGGTGACTAAAATGCAGCGCTTGTTTGTATCGCGTAAATTGAAAACTAAACTAACACCACAAAGCGCACGGAAATGAAATTTGCATAAACCGGGGCTCGTATTTCAAGTGGTGTCGGTTGGTATCGTTCCATTCGTCTCGTCAGCCCAGCATCCCAGGAGCGTCGCTGGTGAAGGCTTCCGTTTCTCATTGTACAACCTCGTAGTGTGCGCAGCCCTTCACAATCAAGCAGGTTTCAAAACAGAAAGAGGGTGTTTTGTTGAGTGGTAATTTAAACGAATAAATAAAACACAATGATTTATACACAACGTTTTATTCCACTAATTTGAGTTATATATGCCTAAGCGCTTTCGATGGACACAACTATCATCTTCAGAGGCAATATTATAATTAATTGTATATCAATATGGCCGACAAATAGAAAGTAAAAGGATGATGGAGAGGGAGGGGAAGGGGAGAGGGTAGTTATTTATTGACAAAAGTAATCAATTTTTACGTACAATAATACTTATTTTAACAATGGGGATGAGGCAGGTATTTGAATGTATATTAGGTTATTTTTATTTTTGATTGCTTAATTAATTTCTAGTATTTCTAGAGCATTCAGTTTACGACCCTACCCTTTTTATTGAATAAATAAAAAATATTCTGAAGACATGCTTTTATATGCTTTCATTGAATACATTCGTAATCTTTTTTTTTAATTTTACTCAAGCAGTTTCCCAATATTTAACACTTTATTTTACAGTTAGATAGATAGACATATTTATTTCATAGGTGAATTTTTTATAATGTTTAAAAAATTATATAAGCATGTTTCATTGTTGCTTTCCTGTTAAGCTAATTAAACACTACATTAATTTGACGCCCTGCCTGCTGCACTAGTGATTTACTGTATTATAGCAGACAGTGCTCTTCCAGTAGGTACAGTATAAGTGTAAGAATATTTATTATTTATATAAAGTAGTTATTATATGAATAAATCTTATGCCAATAAAAATTAAGTAATAATAATTATTAATTATTAACAAATTTAATAATGGTGTTAATTCTAAATTATAAACAATAAAAAAATTATGCAAATCGGATAGTGTATATAAGAAAATAAATAAATGTAATTGAAAAGATCAAAGTAAATGTTTATATAGGTGCTAGTATTTTTCAAATTTTGGTTATATCTTGGCTTTTAACAGGTTTTGTGTATTAAAAATTAATTATCAAATTGTTGTTAAAATAATTTTTTGAACGGCATGTTTTTTAGCTGTTTCTGCGGCTCTTGCTTGTGAGTTACGTGATTATTAATTTCATGATGACCAAATCATTCCGAAAAATATTTTTATTGTATAGTCATCCATTTTACGCAAATGTTGATTATTTCAGTGCTTTAGGTGGTTGGAAAGTTGGTGAAAAATCAATTACAAGACTTAACCACAAAAAACAAACAAACAAAAAACTAAGAAAACCTAAAAACCTAGTGAAAACTTAAGAACATTTTCAAACCTAAAAAATCTGTTCGTTTCACACACATCTGCTGATTTCTCCAACGAAAGTGTCTGAATATTAAATTAAAGCAAATATATTTCCGCTACGATAGCAATATTGAAATTAAATTGATGCCTTGATGTTCCTCAGAAAAACTGTACACAAACATGAATAAGTACATATCGTATATTATTGGAACTGTTGGACTTGTTATTGTAATTTTCTTGTATCATCCAAATTTACAATAAATAAATGCCAAAAATAAATGCCAAATACCTAATAAGGATTTATTTGCTTGTTCAGAAATTTTGAGTATGTTAAAATTTTTCAAGAACATTAAGAATTCGGAAGAATGTCGTATTCATATAAAAATAATATTGGTTTAAGAACTCGAATCAAAAATGTAGACACCTACGTATCTCATTATCAACGGCGACATCTATACTGGTTTATAGGAATGACAAATTTTCGACCACAGGTCGCGGTAGCAAAACATATGAATCAAGGTGTGCAGATTAAACATATACATAACTTCCAAAAATTTGGTAGATATGGTAGTGTATCGAGGTGGATTTGGTGAACGTTGCGTTGTGTGAAGGGATTACTTAAGCCAGCCGTATGGTAAGTCGTAAGTCCTGTGAACACCCAAAAAGACTTCCTTACCTACTTTCTCCTATAAAAAATTATTTCGTCTCTTATGAGACTATAATATGTCTATAATATTAATATTTGTTTTTTTTTACATAAAGGGTTCAGAGTGCTATTATAAAAAAATTAATACACATATAGAAGTAGTGATGGTCAATTTATTTTAACTGGTTACAGATGGTACAGTTATTTGAGATTTGTATCTGATTGTGTCAATGGTTGGTAACTGAGATATAACTATTGTCCATCGAATTGATAGTAATCAGTTACCAATCTTCGAGATAATTAGATGCAAATCTCAAATAATGGTTAGTGCGTCGCCGGTTTAAGTGGCATATCACTCCAGAGAAGCCATTTTTTAAATAACTAAAAATAATGGATGGATGGAAAAGCTGCGTGAATGCTAAAACCTATCTAACCAGAATAAATTCACAAAACACATTAAAATAAAGCCTATTTTAATAGAGCTTTTAAAGAGAGCTTTCCTTGTTCACAAAATAAATAGCTACTAATAATAATAGACCAGAAAGCTCTCGCAAAAGTTCTCCCAGCGTTGGCAAGTTAATCGAAAATGAAAATGTGTATACTTTCTTGCAAATGAACACACGATACACGTCGATAAATCATTAATCTCTTCGAATGAACGTTAATTAGGCGGCTTAGGAGGCCTCCCTCTCGGGAGAATAATTAAATTTCAAGGCGAACCTCCTCGAGCCGGGATAAGGCGAAGGCGCAGTTAATGTGCCGGGATCAATACATTACGTGTGACAGGTATTAACGTACACGTGAAATTGGCTTACGTATAAAGCGTCTGCAAAACAGATTACGCTACGAGAGAAGTCCCCTTAAAACTGGGTCCCCGACGGGCCTAGCGTTCAAAGTTTATTTAACTAACTGAGTGATTTTAGTACACGAGGTATGACAATAAAGTTACGGTGATATCTCCCATCGACTTGTGAACAAAAGGAGCGTGAGCGCGTATGGTATTCATGGTTTTCCATGCGTGCCATAAACTAAATAACCATTTCTGAATATTTTGAATTTGCTCGAATTTTCAAGAACATAATACTGTATTTAATCTACAGAGGGAACATCATTAATCAAGATATATTATAGATATTATTTAAGCATATTGGGTGTTTATTTTGCTTTAAATACTCTGTGGAATTTATACCACAATACAGAAAACCACCAATCAAGGCCACACACATAGTGCAAGGAATGCCTCGTAAGCAAATCGAGGCACGAGCAAGACACGCGTGCGGCCTGCAGTTCAATGCACCATAAGCATTTTCCGATGAATTATCCACGCACACAGCCGCACTCCAGGTATTTTGTTCGTAAATTATATAAAAAGAGGCCCACGCCCTATGTGGGCATGTCAGTCTTTCATAAACCTCCGGTGGGTGGCCGGAGGCTATGGTCCTTAGAGTATCTATAACTGTCTTTGTCATCATACTCATGTTTATTTTGTACTTGTTTTATCGAGATAATAAATCATTAAACATTCTACGCCTTTGGAGCTTTCCCGTCGCTTGACGGTGGTGACTTAAAAGCAACTGCTCCAATCCATAGGGATGGTGTATAGAGACGACAAATTTCAACGATGGTGGTAGTAAAAATATATTTTCTATGTTTCGAGGGTAGAAAGCCAAAAGGGCATTAGTGATTATTTTGAACTTTAAAAGAGAGGGAAATAATGTTTGGTCAATCTAATTTTGTCAATATTTATTTTATTACTAAATGATTTCTATATATATGGTAAAACGTTTAATAGTAAAATAAGCATTGAGAAAATCAGTTTGACAGAACTTTCTTTTGCTCTTTTTTGCTTTTGTCTTGAAACAACAGAAGATATCCTTAAACGATATATCAGATGTTGAATGCCAGAAATTCTACTAGTAAAGGCATCGAAATAAGGTATGTGTGCATAAGAGAACTTCGTTAAAGGTGATCGAAATGTGTTTGATTAAAAATATAAATAAAAAGTGTTTTTGAACCAGTCTCATAATTTTATTGACAGGCTACGTATTATATTCGTTCACTTGACGTGTTTGGCGACAGCGTGTTTAAGAAAATTAAATTATTCTCAAGTCGCTTCCTTCATTACTGAGGGTCGCGGGTGATATCCTTGACGATTGTCCTTCACCTGTATCTTTAGCCTACAGTAACGATAGTAGTTACTATTTTATTTAACCGCCAACAAAAATTAAGTTATTCTCTAGTCGCATCTTTTTCATGTTTTAAATTTACCTACGTTTTGAGAATACAATTGCTAATTTTGTCCACAGCCGGATGATTGATTGTTAATTGAGATAAATTATAGAAGTCTCACAGAGATGAAGCTTTTTATTTAGGGAACATGTATGTAAGTCTGTATAGGATGGTCTAGGTAATGTTCACCAATTTCACCGTAAAAACATCTATACATTATTAAATTTTTGATAATTTATGGATGATAAAAAATCGTATATAGGTATATAGGTTCGTATATAGGTTCTAAATCAGTTTCTTCCATATATTCGAATGTACTATGCTAGAGACTATGGAAGGACCTTAGGATCTATGGTCCTTCCCATGCAATATTGTATATAGGTTTGTAGCTGATTAGAATTGGTGAACGTTGTTACATTATGTTAAGTCATCACATAAGCCAGCTCATACAGGTTCTACTCCCGTCTCACATTCCCCTCCACCCTCTCCACTCGCTGTTAAATTAAATTACTATATTCAGGGGAAAATTTGTAATTGGCATAATTTTAAAACCATTATTTTATATTTGTTAAGATGTTGATTTGCTGTTAATTTTCCCGAAAATAAAATAAATAAATAAACCCTGGGGCACTCTGTAAACACTTCCATATACCTTTTTCATATAAATAGCTTCGTCTCTGTGAGTTTTTTACACTTCAACATGCCAAGAGAAACACATCACGAACACCCAGGCTTGAGTAATTCACATAGATTAATTATAGTATCCGCAGGGCCTTCAGTCTTATATAATTTATATTTATTTAGGAAATAATACAGTTCATCGTTAACTAATATTAACCATGCGTATATTCTTAATATATTTTGTATTAATAGCCCTATTTTTTCACTGTGTGCTCTGACATCTGAATTCATTCGTGGAATTAGTTCAGGGCAGTCCAACATGCTGTTAATAATTTTGAATAGAAATACTATGACGCTCACATCTGTTCTCTATGCAAATTATGAAAAAAAAGTGTCTTTCGGCACTGGCCGCAAAAATTGAAGACGTTTTTTTACTTTTTTCTCCAAGAACAATATTAACAAATTAAGCATTTTTATATTTAATTTATCGATATGCAAAATTTTTTGCAAGCAAGAAAATGTATTTGAGAAGGTGGAAATTATAACAATGCGTTAAAATTAACGTGTTTTATTAATCTGCCTTACCTTATATCTCATACGGGATATCTGTCAGCAAATACAAGACACTGCGTAAGTGACGTCATTTGAATATTGTTTACTCACCTGAAACAAATAGAAAAGATCGTATAAGTATCATAAATCATCTTAGGTATATCCATTAAAACATACAATATTCTTCATTTGCAAAGCAATAAAGACAAATATTATTATAATATTAAAAAATAACACTTTATTGCAATCGACACAATTGTCACGTGTCATGGTTGCGGGAGGAATGAATGAAAACGCTGGAAATTAATAAGCGATTTATTAATTACTAATAAAGTAAGTTATCAATATAAAAAGTCACTTAACGCTATTATTAAAATTTCGCGATATATTATCACTCGTAAGTAAATACTTATTTATCGCTGGAACACTTTATTTTTCACTAGAACATCGAACATTCACTAGTTATCGCTCCGGTTTATTTCGTCTCTTCGGTTAAGAACTTCGCTCGATTATTCGCTTCGATATCTGTCGCTTCTCAATTTCATGACAGGGCATACTTGGCCGTCGTCCCGCGCACCTACTCACTTCGTGGTGATTTCGCACAACTCCCACGCAAGTCTTATTTATATGTGAAAATGCTGGTACTCTCGTACTTTCTGAATAATTCTAGTGTTTATGAGAAGATTCTCGTAGCTTCTAGTTTTTTTTGTGTTTCTCGAATATTACAGAGGTCTCCCGAAGATTGTAGATCATCCTACGCCGTTGTCGACTTTTCAATAGTATTGTGAAAAGTGACAGGAGGGCGTTATTCTTTTCAGCATCTCGTAACAGTATGATCATTGATGCAATAGATAAAAAAACCTTCTTGTGTGAATATACTTTTGTACATTCTAGTCTTATTGCAGTATGTATACAAGCCGTATCGTCCGAAATGGCTGATTGACCACGTGCGCAGTCAAAGCATGTACTATTTGCATGTAGACGAAAATATAATTTTTTGTTGTACTTTTGTAGAATTGTTGTACTCTTGTAGAATAGAAGTATTGTAATAGTAGTGTGTTGAACTGTTGTATAAAGCAATAAATTTGTGGTTTGACATATAAAAATTAAATCAACTTTGTATAAAACCATGATTTCATTAAAATACAATAATAATAACGACTTGCGTGACCAAGCAACATATGCCGCGCGTTGATTGCGTGTCACATTCTAATTATCTAAAGTTTTGATTCCATCAACAATTTACGGACAGACTGACAATGAAATTATTTTGTTTGATTAACAAATAATCTATGATTCAAAGAAATATATGATGGCAATATATTTACATACATATATAATTCTCTCGTATGCGTGTATGTTACTGAATTCCTAAACGGCTGGGCCCATTTTAATGACATTTTTTGTGTGCATTCGAGTGGGTCCCTGGATGGTTTTGATTCACAACTGGACCCGATAGGTGGCGCCGCAGTCGCAAACGAAAAGTCAACGTTCGGTCAGAACAACGTCTGTCGGGTCCACTAGTTGTATATGTTACAGCGAATTTGCATTTTTAGTGAGACTATACTTTCACTAGTAAAAATTTTAGATGTTTTCACTAGTGAAAACATCTAAATCAACGAATTCTCAGATTCACTACACATAATCCGTGAAAATACGTTACTCAAAGCATAGACAATATATCGGTGAAACCATCAATTTGTACACGTAATTCTTAAAGCGTAGAAAGTATAAAGGCGGCACTACACTAGACGATTTTTATTCATTTTGCGGTCCTATTTTAACTCCTAAATTAAAATAGGACAGCGGCACCGCAAAACGAATACGAATCGCGAAGTAAGGTGTCGGCTGAAAGATCGCGCACTCGGGTTTTTTATGATATCTGACGACTGCCGGAACAAAACGAGGTTATGTCACCATGTAAATATTGGGGGGTTAAGGGAAAATTTTTATTAATGAATATGTATTTTGTCAATTAAGTTTATTAAATATGTTTTTTTTATAACAATACAACAAAAGTTTATTTCTTACAAATATAGAAACATAAATAAACATACACCCGGTATTATTAATTTTAAATGAACCTTTAAAAGTGCGTCAAGTAACAAACACTCGATGCGAAAAATACAAAAATCAAAGAGATTCTAAGTCATCATTTACGTTTGAATTCATTCAGATTCTTCCGCATTTCCAATTTTCTATCTTTTTATCAAAAATGTGTCTAATGTCGTTTGCGTTTCTTGTTTGCGCACGTGTAAAGCACGGGCACGGGTGGTAGACGTACAACATAAAGTGCGCGGTTTTTAAGTTCGCAAACTTACTCGGCTCGACGTCGGTGACAGACGTGAAGCTTGCTCGCACCGTATCATTTTTATGAGTTTAATCGACTGTCTTTTGAATTATAAGATGATCAGAATTTCGTAAGTGTTCGCGATTAAAATTTTAAAAATATATTACGTTTTAGTTACCTACCTAAACTAATCATTGAATATCAAAGACCAGTCCAGAAGTGTGACAGTTCGAGAAACAGAACTATCGCCACAGAATAGAGAATATGCTATCGCTCAAAGGATAAAAATTAGAAATACTGTCGCTTTGTGATGACTTTGGACTAGACTAGTGTAGAATGAGACACAAAACGCAAAATAAATTTTGAAAAACAAGGTCCATGTGCCATTAGAATCTTGTTATAAAATCATATAATGAAGAATTGGTGCAGACGAAACTTTCAACACTTCAAAATGACTATTTTAATAATATCCGTTACCTACATAATGTTGATTTGCACAGAAGAAATTAATAATGCAGTAAGAACCTTGTTCACGCAATGACTTATTAAATTGTTATTCAAGGCCCGGTTGTTTCAATTTGGATAAATAAAAGTTCGTTTAAAAGCATAGATTTTTACGGAAACGGATTTCAGACTTGTCAAATTTAATTTTTGACAGTTCGGAAACCAATAAATTCACTAGTAAGTGCAAGTTAAAATATTGTATTCATTTCTATTGGTGAAAAACTCTTTGAATATGTTAAGAATGACCTTGAATATACTTTCTCTAAAATGCCAGTGAATGATGGACTCACTAGAAAATCAGATTCACTGTAACATATATATTATTTAGATGACAGTATGTTATACCATCAAGCACAAAATTTGTGTCATGTTTATGCAAAAACTAAATAAAATAAAATATATCATTGGAACAGGATCATCAACAACTATCTAAAAATATACTTTTGTAATCGGCAATAGCTTAATGGTTATTCGTATTATTATTGTAAATTAGATTGAACTAGAATTTAAATGGTTTGAACCGTCATATTTCGGTAACACGTGGTTAATGGTTAACAGCAAAATAAACTACCATATGTGAGCAATTATATTTTTTGCAATTTATGTATACCTGCCGTATGACACTTTGGCGGGTTTGTGTGTATACGCGAAAGTATGTATGCGCGAAAGTACTTGTGAAATTCCGTATTGACTTATGTTTATAATTGATACAATATTCTAGAAAATGCATGTCAACTAAACCCTAGGCATGTTTTATGTTATTTTTTTGTGTGTGTGTTTTTTTTAAACGATTATTATACAAGGTGGCCCATCGGGTACGCCGGATTTAATTTTCCTCCATTTTTTTATACAAGTTGGCAACTCTGATGTTGCAAAGTATATTATATTTGAGGACTACTTTGAAGGAAATAAAATTAATATTGATGAATAAATAAATGAGTTTTTGCGATATACATATTTTGTATATGCGCATGTTTTTCTGATCGAACTTCATACATATAGTCACGAGATGCTGGAAGCAACAGGAACTGCATTCAAGGTTTTTCCAACAATCTGTAGGCTTGGAATAAATAAGAAAGATCTGGAGGTGTTGGGATTATGTCAGAACATTAGTGAAATAACGATGTATTATAAGGTTATTTATTAAACTGGCGTTAAATTTGTGGAATGACATTATAATTATATATAAATATATCACTTGTCTAAGACCACTAATGAGTTTAGGAATACACGACTAGTTTTGACAACTGCAGATGTTGTCATCAACGGGTAATTATATAAACTAAAGCATAAGGGTAAAATTAATTATCTAAGGTACTGATAGAGGTGGGTGGGTAGGGGAACCCCACCTCCAGCTAATCCCCTCTCCCCAAACATAACTCCACCCACTTCTATGAGTACCTTAGATAATTAATTTTACTCTTGTGTTTTAGTTTATATAATCACCCGTTGATGACAACATCTGCAGTTGTCGAAACTAGTCGTGTATTCCTAAACTCATTAGTGGTCTTAGACAAGTGGTATATTTATATATAAATATATATAAAGTATTATAACCTCTCAGAATGGACGCCATTGCGTAACAGTGTTGTTTTTGACAGCCGCAACGTCAATACAGATAAGCGAGCGAGACAATAAAGGATGACACTACAAATTATGAATCATGAATCATGAATTAGTGAAGTATTGTAAGATTATGAATTATAAATTAGTGAAGTACCTACGTTTAGGTACTTCGATAACGGTAATTATCGACAGTGAAATTAGTGTCATAAGAGTAATATATATTTTTTTAAATAATTAAATGGCGTGTCACCTAGTAAAAGGCTATTGTTGCCAACCACTAATCAAAAAACATGCCCGTTCAAATTCATATACGCACGTATCCATATCCACACACATATTCTAGAAGACGAATATCAAATGTCCCACAGATGAGTGACTACAGCGAAATAAGTGTGAATTACGGAAGAGTGCTACTGTTAAGTTTGTGTTTAGTGACTTTCTGTATTGAATAAAAGTTGAATTGTTTTAGGTATTTCATTTATCTCCCACCGCCTCAATCCAGTGACTATCCAGTGAAATATGGTAAGCATATTTAAGATAAAAACAGTTTTCAGTAAGCGGGTTTACTAAAAAATATTGCGTAATTCTACCGCTAAATGACTGGTATATATATTTCTAATTGTATTTTTTTGACATATGTTGAAATTTTTAATGTAATAATATTTTTAAATTATGAGTACCTATTATTTGTCAACATATATTTACAGAACAGGGTCGGAGGGTGTTTATTTCATGGTTTGTTTATCTACAAATTCTTAGAATTCCTACCGAGAATTAGAG
>JADDOH010015150.1:0-21220 GCA_016648135.1 Agrypnia vestita
CGAATCTGTCAAATTACGTGGATAGATCATGTACTTTCAAGCCGTGCCTGAGATATCATCTGAGTGTAAATCGAATAAAACTTGCACTTTCGTCACATATTTATGGTTACGTTGCTAAAACAGTAAGGTTTTGATAGAAAGAGATGGTCATATATTCTTCGCTTTCGTCGGCGTCAGGCATCCCCACAGAGTACTTCATCTGTCAAAATATTTACTTATTTAACTTTTGACAAATGATCTTATATTATTTGAGTCGACTTATTATTTTCCGTAAATAATTTAAGAATTATATTAATAATTCTGAACTCCTTTTTAAATCAATGCATATCGTAATATGACAATACAAAACATTAGCTATTATTAGCCCAATAGTATGAAATAAATGACGAGGAATATTCGGCCACATAGACATGTCTGACCTCTGCCGTGGCCAGACAGCATATCAACGGCATTTTGATGTATGAGGATGTCGTTTTTCATACTTTAGAATTTTTATTTTAAAATAATAATTAACGTGTTTTTAATAAAAAATGTAGCTTTTCAATAGTGAATGAAGACTCAAAGTGCGAATATAGATACAATATATCATTTGAAATCATATTTTTATATGATTAAACAAGATTTGAAAATCATTAAAATTACTGCATGTTTGAAACATTATAACTTTATAAATATAAAATATTTCTTAAACTTTATACGTATAAAAAAACATATTATGCTTACATACAAATATTTAACACACGTCTCTTCGCCGTAGAACATTAAAAACGTTTTTTTGCCCGGCCTGTGGATTAATGTCTATATTTTCTTAATTATTGTAAATAATGTTCAGTTTATTACTTTTATATAAGAACAAAGGTTCTATCTAAGTTATTGCCCTAAAAAAAATGCAATCTATCATATAAATTCTGATATAAATGAATAATAAAAACCCACATTTTCGTAAAAAACGCCGAAATATGCATTTGCAGTGAATGTACCGCCTTAAGAAACTTAACTAATACCTCACAGTTTCATTAAATACAAAAATTCAATAAAGCTCTTAAATAAATTCACAGCTTGCAGTAATGCTAAGGTTTGAAACGTTATTATTTCTTAAGAATTATTGAATAAGCAATGAATTTTATTTGATTACAGGATTTGTTATTCTGTCCCGACTTCACTGTCGTAAGCAGTCGGAGAGCTGGTCCGGTGAGTTTTTTTTACCTGTTCCACGTTTAACGTTCTCACGTCATAATACACGACGTGAGCACGGTTAATATTTCTCTTTGAATTAATATTTTTTACATATTAGTTTAATGATGTTTCTCTTTAGGAGTCCTAAATATGCTATGGATATTACTCAAATACTTATTATTTGTTCTTGGTGTACTAATTTCTTAATGTGTTACTTTAATGCCTTAGGACAAAGCGGAGGAGCTGTCAGCCTTGGACAGCTGCGAATACATCTGGGAGGCCGGCGTAGGATTCGCCGCCTCTCCTCCCCGTTGTCCGCCCCTGGACTCGCGCAGGACGGAGCTGCTCCGGCTGTTGCTGGCTTGTTTCAGTGAGGCTATGTACCGGCCCACAGCGGATATCACACACCAGCCCAACAAATGGATAGCGTGAGTATACGTTTGTTACCTAAATGGACTCTATTTGCCACAGTAGAACTTTGTTAATTTGAAATTCATTCACCCAAAAAAAACATTTTTAATTATGCAGAACCCCCTTAAGGCGGCACAGCCGATTCACAAACATGCGTTACATATTTATGGTACATACGTTGCTAAAACAGTAAGGTTTTGATAGAAAGAGATGGTCATATATTCTTCGCTTTCGTCCGCGTCAGGCATCCCCGCAGAAGTACCTCACGTATCAAAATATTTACTTATTTAACTTTGGACAAATGATCTTATATTATTTGAGTCGACTTATTATTTTCCGTAAATAATTTAAGAATAATAGTAATAATTCTGAACTCCTTTTTAAATCAACGCATATCGTAATATGACAATAACAAAACAATTACCTAGCCCCACGAACGTACTGCGTATATCAAAATGTATTATTTTATCTATCGACAAATTTCCGTATTTTATTTACGTCCAATTATTATTTACCGTATAGAATTTAAAAAACATATTAATAATTCTGAAATACTTTTCATATCATAATGAATACCGTTAATATAAAACAAGAAATAAATACACGGGAGACGTGAACGCGCATGCGCACGGCGCGTACAGTATGTATCTTGATACCTCAAATGATCTGGAACTGTTGTTGAAATTAGGATAATACCGAAACTGACTTGTGACGCATGTTCAAAGTTTAAAAAGGATGAAACTGTTCGAAAATCCATATAAAACCTTAATACAGGCGGACCTCGATTTTCGAACATTCGACTTTCGCACAATTCACTATTTCGCACATTGTCACTCTGTGGGGTAAAGATATCCCCCTCTCGCTCGCTTACAAGCAAATGGAATCCTGGTATCACTTGCATCTTGCTTCCTTCCGTCACATCACTTGTGAGCTAGCTAGGATAGAGATTTAGTCTTGCATAGCAAGGAAAGATAATAATTTACCATTTAAAATATTATTAATCTTAGACAATGCTCCAAGACTCCCAAAATCTCTACAGAATTTATACACGGAAATCAATGTTGTGTTTCTTCTTCCCAATAATATCTGCCTTATACAGCCTATGGACCAAACGGTGATAGCTATGTTTAAACGATAATTATTTGAGGTCAATAATGACTCAGGCTATCGAGGCAACCGACAGGGAAGGTGGGCCTACGTTAAAAGAAGAAGAACTACAATGTCTGAAACGCAATAAACAATATTGGAGACACGTGAGACATATAGCGTGGGCTGAAATAAAAGAGTCAACCATGAAAGGTTCATGGAAACAATTTTGTAAATTGTGATGAAACTCCAGAAACTATCACAATTGATATAGTTCGCCTAATGAATGAACTATACTTAGATGTTACTAATGAGGATGTTAATGAGATGATAAAATCTCATTCAGAACCTCTAACAAATTAATATTTAATTGAACAACAGGAGTATGAAAATGAAATATATAATGAAAGTGTGGAAGAAGAAGCTGATCAAATCATCAAGACTTTAACAATGAAAAATATGAATGAAGCCTTCATGCATCTTGACAATTTTTTAAATATTATGGAAGATTGTGATCCCAATGGAGAACGCATATCTCGAGTGTGTAGGCCGATCAATAAAGGCATAGCATGTTTTAAAATACTATATGAAGAAAAGAGAAAGAAGAGTGGCAAACAATTAGCTCTTGATAACTTTTTAAGGAAAACACCCGCAAACCCCACTTAAACATGTTTCTCAAACCACTTTAACGCCTCTTAAACATCATATTAGGTCCTTACATATGAAATTGGCGTTTAGTATGGGAGGAACATAAAGCCGATTTTTTTTTATTATAATATATTTATTTAATCAAAGTATGTACCATTGCTATCTATGCACTTTTTCTATTTCATAGGTAGTTCATCGATCCCTTTACTAAAAAAACCATTTGGACGGGAATCAATAAAATCTTTGAAGGCGGTTTGGACTGCCCCATTGGAGTTGAATTTTTTCCTTTGCAAGAAGTTATCCAAATTTCTAAAAAAATGGTAATCTGTTGGGGCAAGGTCCGGAGAGTACGGTGGATGTCTTAGACATTCCAATTGAAGCTCCTCTAATTTGGTAGCCGTCTGTTGTGCAGTGTGTGGTCTAGCGTTATCATGAAGCAGCAGTGGCCAAGAGCGATTAACCAGCCTCGGTTGTTTAGCAGCTAGCTTTTCCATCATAGTTTGCAGTTGCTGACAATAGACATCTGCCGTAATCGTCTGGCCAGATTTAAGAAAGCTGTAGTGAACGACACCAGCACTAGTCCACCAAACGCTCACAAGTAACTTTTTTGGAGTCAATTTTCGCTTGGGGCATAGTTTGGCTGGTTCGGCAGGGTTCAGCCATTGCGATGAGCGCTTCCGATTATCGTACAGGATCCACTTTTCATCACAGGTAATGATTCGATTTAAAATCCCTTCATTATTGTGCCGGTTGAGTAATGCAACGCAGCAGTCAACGCGCGTTTGTTGATTTGCTTCACTCAATTCGTGAGGTACCCACCTTTCAAGCTTTTTCACCTTACCAATTTGCTTCAAGTGGATTAAAACAGTTTTATCACTAACACCGCAGCCTGCAGCTAACTCGGATGTGGTTTGCGATGGATCCGCTTCCACAATAGCCTTCAATTCTTCATTATCAACTTTGGTCTCCGGCCGTCCACGGGGCTTGTTCTGCAGGTCGAAATTTCCAGAACGAAAATGTTGGAACCAAAAACGCACTGTGTTTTCTTTTGCGGCACCGTCGCCATACACATCATTAATCCTTCAAGCCGTTTCTGCAGCACTGGTGCCACGGTGGAACTCGTACTCGTAAATAACGCGATATTTCAAGTTTTTCATTTTGTAAACTGAGTGACGCAAAGAAAAAAACAATTGAGGAAAAAACAAATGAATTATAATTTTCAAAACACAAATACATGAGTAAATAGCTGTATAAATTTGGATTTGGAATTCCTAACCAAAGAGAAGATATTTGAGATCAAATTTGCCAGTACGGCAAAATGCCAATTTCATAAGTAAGGACCTAATATATTTACTTGATAAATAAATATTTTAAAATACATACAATTTTAATTTTTTCACTTCCCTCTACTTTCGAACATTCAACATTCGCACACATTTTCAGGAACCAATTATGTGCAAAAGTTGAGCTCCGCCTGTATATGGGAGATATCAATTGCTTTTGAGCGTATTATATAATAATAATTCATATAAATGTCAAATTTGGCGTAAAAGTACAATGAATAGTGAAATAAATGACGAGGAATATTCGGCTACATAAACACGACTGACCTCTGCCGTGGCCAGATGGCATCTAACACGCATTCTGACGTTGATGATGTCGTTTTTCATACTTTAGAATTTTTATTTTAAAATAATAATTAACGTGTTTTTTATAAAAAATTTAGCTTTTTCATAGTGAATGAAGACTCAAAGTGCGAATATAGATACAATATATCGTTTAAAATCATCTTTTGATGTGAATAAACAACATTTGAAAATGACCAAAAAACGTAAATATTTAAGCATGTTTGAAAAATTATATCTTTTTAATATTCAATATTTCTTAATTTCCTATGTACAGATTCTAGATAATTAAGTAAACTTTATACGTATAAAAAACATATTATGCTTACATAGAAATTTTAAACGAACCACTCTACGCCTGGGAACATTAAAAAGGTTTTTTTGCCGCGGCCTGTGGATTAATGTCTATATTTTTATTAATTATTGTAAATAATGTTTAGTTTATTACTTTTATATAAGAATAAAGGTTCTATCTAAGTTATCGCCCTAAAAAAATTGCATTCTATCATATACATTCTGATATAAATGAATAATAAAAACCCACATTTTCATAAAAAACGCCGAAATATGCATTTGCAGTGAATGTACCGCCTTAATTTAAATTTCAAAAAATCGGTAGCAAAATATTTTTTATTCGATTGAGAAATTTGCAAAAAATCATAAAACTCATGAAAAAAGCTGTTGGTTTCATGAAAAAAGTATGTATTTTTGCATATTTCTAAAAATATGAATAGATACATATTTATTAGCTAATGCACAGATTGTCCTATTTCTATTACTAACATTTCAGATATTGTCATATTTTACAAATTAAATTATTTTTTCAATTCCTCATGTTTGGATGCCCCTTATTGAAAATGTCTAGAGGCATCTTTGATTTTATGGAAGGTTTCTTCTTTCTGTTTTGGTTTTCAATTCTGTTCTTTTTTCCGACTCAGCTAGCACAGTTATTAGAAATTTAATCATCCGTAAATATGTGATATAATAAGATAAATCAGTATCTTCTTCCAAAGAAAATGAAACATTTTAGCAATACTAACACAGTTATTAGAAAAAGGGATCGAGCTATAAGGGAATTTAAAAAAGTGAAAAACAATTTTAAACAAATTGAAATATGTTCAAATATGTATTGAGGTGTGTACCGAAATTTGAATACATATATATTTATCAACCTGTCACTCGAATAAAAGAATCATCCTTTGCAAGAATTATCAATTAAATTTTGGTCAGTATACGTATACAGGGTATTACAAAGGATGAGAATTACAGGAATAGGGAAAGGATGATGGGATAGGGATGTAAAGGAGTAATTCTGGAATCACTGAACTGCAATTTTTGGATAAGGGACACAGATGAAATAGCCAAACTTACCACTGAGAGAGTCTTCCTTCTCCAGGTCTGGTTGACTAAAATGTTCTATAAATTCGACAATTCACTTCACAGTTAATATACAAACTGTTTCAAAAGCATGACAATTCTTTTGAAAGTTTACTTTGAGAATCAATCCGATGGGTAATTGACACAACGACGATCTACACTCGACGACAGATAGATTTCGACTATTTGATCAAGGTGGGATGAAGGGGAGAGAGGAAGGGGCTTGTGACGTAAAAAGTACTCACTTATGGTAAAGAAAGTACAAAAAAAGTTTCTAAGATATCTCTACATGAGAGAGTACGGGCATTATCCTTGGCTTTATCCAACCGAGTTCCTCCAGGGTATACTTGGCTTAGAATAGTTTAGAGACTAGAAGGAATGCGTATCTGATTACGCATTTTTATCGATTGTTGCGCGGTGTGATCGATAAACCTGAAATTATGCGGAGCATTGGTTTGTATGTTCCTGGTAATTACCTAAGACAGCGTCGGCATAGATTGTTTCACATTCCAATATACAGGACCAACTTGACAATGGTTATGCCTGTTGGAAGAGCTACTGCTATGCTGAACAATATTATCTGTTCCATGTCTCGGAGAGCGTTTTCCGTAGCACGATTCCCCTACACCTTTGATATGAATGAATTTATATACGTTTGATATTTTGTTGTTTGTATATTTTCTCACTTGTTAATAATATTTACGAATTAAACATATGTTTGTAATGTAAATGTTATATTAAAAATAAATAAATTGAAAATTGAAAAAAATATTGAAAATACCAGATTCGCATTGCGCAAAAATCAAACTTTTAAAAACTGCAAATACTGAACACAGGGTGTCTCGTAGCCAGTAACAAAAACTTCTAATTAGTATAAAAAATATAAATACTGCATTCTCTGCTCTGTTATTATCCATTTACGTTAAAATTGAAATACTTTACCAAGAAATGTCATGTTTCAGCTATTTGACATGCCCAGAGAACCGCCATGCCCTGCCTATGTTCACGTCACTTCTGAACACTGTGTGCGCGTACGATCCCGTGGGTCTGGGCCTGCCTTACAACCATCTCCTATTCCAGGACTCCCTGGAGCCTCTGGTGGATGTAGCATTGCAGATTCTCATTGTCACACTGGACCACGACACCTCCTGTGAAGGGGATGAGGTATGCTTCCATATTTGTATTAGCACATTTCAATCCACTAATGAAGCACGGACACATACTTGATTCCAATGATCACTATACTTTTCAAAGCGATATGTAGTACTAATTTATAGCATAAATTAATGTAATAAATCCACAAACAGATCCACGCATCCGTGCATAGATTATTTTTTTCATATCTTTCTAAGAGCATGTTGTATTACCTTGGATTGGCGATGACGGTTTAAAGTGTGAATCTTTATTTATTGACATTTGTTATCAAAATCTTTTATTAAATTTTTTTTAATTTTATTAAATTATAAAAAAAAAAAAAAAAGTTTTTATTAAATTTTTCGACATTAAAGTGTCGGTGACGGCTTACCCTATTCAAAATCCAAGAAACATTACTCCAGATACATCACTTACCCACCTTTTCATCTATCCTGTGGCGCATAAATGTAAAGTTATCAAAACCTGATGTATGATGAGACGTAGAAAATAAATTTATTGTGAACAATGCCTAATGTCCATTTGTTCCTGCAAAAAAAGTATTGTTCGAGGTCTAAGTAAATTGCTTTTCCTGTTAAGGATAAACTGTAAAATCAGTCGATCATCAGATCAAATCTGTGGCACCCTACAATAATATTTTACATTTCAACATTTTAATGTCTAAAAGTTGAATAAAAACGATTTTGATAACAGACATCAAAAATTGCGCACAGTGCGCAAACGCACCGGCTTAAGCAATATTTACATTTTAAACTGTCATCACCACCTGTAATCCAAGTCGATAGAATCCGCCCTAAGTGATTCACCTAATTTGCTTTAACTTCATTTTTAGTCCAACGTGCCTGATAACTTGTTCATCAACTACCTGTCGCGTATTCACCGCGATGAGGACTTTGCGTTTGTCCTGCGCGGTGTCACTCGCTTGCTGAACAACCCTCTGGCTCAGACCTATCTCCCCAACTCTGCCAAGAAGGTGCAGTTCCATCAAGAGTTGCTCGTCCTCTTCTGGAAGATGTGTGACTACAATAAGGTCAGGTTTTCTTTTCAAAATGCATCTATAAAATAATGCTATTGACAACTCTAATGACCTCGCTTCGCTTTGGTGAGTTTTGGAAAAATGATTGTTAAATTTAAATTTTTATTTCTTGCAGAAATTTTTATATTACGTTTTGAAGAGCAGCGACGTCCTGGAAATATTAGTTCCGATATTGTATCATCTTAATGACTCCAGAGCGGATCAATGTGAGTTACATTGTGTTCTTAGAAAAATGTGTTTTATATTTAGAGAAGCAATATTGCTAATTGGACGTAATTATGCAGAAAGCATCCAATCCAATAAACATGGAGCTGAGAAAATGGCTTCTAAAAATTTGAACCTACAAAAACTTAATACATCGATATTTAATTCATTATTGCATATTTTTTTGCGTAGACCTCATTGTAGAGATGTTTTTTATGTTTTTTAAATGTAATTATAAGAAAAAACTTTTATTTACGAAGATATTATACGTTTTACACATTGGAGTCTAAATGTACAAAAAACAGTACCTGCTTATTTTACTATGTGGGTTCTAGGTTCTATGAATTTGATAAAGCATGTAATAAAAAGTATTATATGAAGCGTTGAAAACGTTCAATCCCTCTAGATGTTTTCTACAAAATTAGCATTGTGTTGTAACAGTAGAATTAAAAATTTGTGTAATGCGTCCATTCCGCATGGATGTTTTTAGCCAATGTTTTTGTTTGCCAAGGATTTGTAAATTTGAAACGGCAGAAAACAGTCAAACCACTTTTTTGTTTAAAGAGTTAATTTAAGTGGGAAAGAAAAATATTGAATTTGCAAAAAACTATCACTCAAGAGCTTGGACGTTTTCAGCACATAAAGATATCATATTCAGCTGTCCAAACCTGTACATTACGCATTTTTAGCGTTTTGTGGCTTGGATGCTTTCTGCATAACCACATCCAATTATTTATTAAGTTTGTCGATTCTTCACTGCACTGATTTTAAAAATGTATTGTCGTGGAATCATGACTGTGGGAGGCAAATTAAACACATGAATTTAATTTAAGTTTTGTTAATTAGCTTAAATCACTGGACACAAATTTAATTGGAGATCTATTCGTTAATTTACACAAATTTATTAATTTGCACTGATTATCATTAGAATATTCCACATAGGTACTTCTTTACTTCGCTTTACTCTTATCTATTGTAAAGTTGTTTCACTGTGGTTCGCACTAGTTCACTCATCATTCTCACGTAAGTGCTCACTCTGGGTTTGTCTCTGGTCAAACGTGCATGGGTTTGCCTTTCTATGATTGTGTGTCGCTTGTCAAAACAATTCTAATACTAAGTGCCCGGGAGCCGGTCGATCTCTTTTATAGTTAATGTTGCTTCGCAATGTTTCCTGAATGTATTGGGTTATTTCAGACCTTTGTAGTAATTTCCAATTTACTGTAATAGATGTAGGGTGCGGTAAAATCCTTGATTATGTGCAATTCTTTATACTTCTACCATCCCCTAACAATATATTAATTAATGATGAGATATATGCAGGATACTTTGCAAGACCTACTCTAAACAAAACTCATTCATCTACAGATCCACAAATTCTTTTAACTTAAATTACAACCACATCGATATTTTTAAGTCGACTATTCGTGACATTAAACGAAAATTCATTTCACATCACCATCATCACTCTTGGCACTACAACCCCTGGTGGGTCTTGGCCTCCTCAAGAGTCTTCCTCCACTTATCTCGGTATAGTGCCAGCTCTATCCAGTTCCGAAGCTCCAAGGCAGAAATGTCTTTGAGGACGTTATCACTCTATCTTAATTTTGGCCTTCAAATTCATTTCACAACCGCACCCTACTAGTTCACTTAATCTATATTCCCATATACTCCCATACTTCTTTCCTTTATCCTGATCCTAAATCCCACTCTGCCCTTTCAACTCCTTCTCAACATATATTGAAACTATAAAATATGTCATATTGTCACACTTTGCTAATATCATTAATGATTCCTTAAGTGGAATGTTTATAATTGGCATAATTTACTATTTTTTTATGTCTTGTATGTTAATTTAAGATTTATTGTTAGCTTTTCCAAAAGTAAATTAATAAATATTGGATAATCACATTATTTGCTTGTTTTTTGCAGCTCGTGTCGGTCTGATGCACATTGGCGTATTTATTCTCCTGCTGTTATCGGGCGAGCGTAATTTTGGTGTCCGCCTGAATAAGCCTTACACCGCCACCATCCCCATGGACATCCCGGTATTCACGGGGACGCACGCTGACCTGCTGGTCACTGTCTTCCATAAGATTATCACCACGGGTCACCAGAGACTGCAGCCGCTGTTTGACTGTCTGCTGACTATTTTAGTCAATGGTAGGTCGAAATAAAAATAAGTGAATTCCACAGAATATAAAATTGTACAGAGTTGAACTTTAGGCGAAGGAACTGGGACACAGCGGAAGTATGTCCCCTCTTGCATATATTGAAGACATTTATAATGCAGTTAAAGTATTAATTCTTGCGTAATTAAATCCTCTAGAAGGTAAAACATATTTTTTACATATCTCTTCAATATTTAAATGACATCAAAAATAATTATCAATTATATATCTTAAATACTATGAAAAATTGAATGCACTGAATTTCAATTAACCAAGTTTAAAATTAATTTAATTTATAAATAATATAATAATATACATTTTAATAGCATAATTTTTTTCTTTATTTGTCAATGCTTTAAATATTAAAAATACTTTTCCTTTTTAATTTGCATGAAAAACAAATAACTTATACATATAGTGAATCTGTTTCAGTGTCACCGTACTTGAAAACCCTGTCAATGGTGGCCAGCACTAAGCTTCTTCATTTGTTGGAAGCTTTCAGTACTCCGTGGTTCCTGTTCTCATCACCCACCAACCACCACTTGGTGTTCTTCCTGTTGGAGATGTTCAATAACATTATACAGTACCAATTTGACGGTAATTTCAATAATTTTCCAGGTTTCTTGTTAACTTTGGATGTTTTTAAGTATTCATATAAATTTTATCAATTTTAAAACGCAATTAACTTATACAAACACTCATTTTCTACATCTAGGTAATTCCAATCTTGTGTACACCATAATCCGCAAGCGCTCCGTGTTCCACAACTTGGCCAACTTGCCGCACGAGCACTCAGCTATCCGTCGTTCACTGCAGCAGGGCGGCACACGGCGCTCGTCTACTCGAAGCTCGACGCAGCCCCCGTCGCACACGCAGACGCGGGACAGCGGAGACGAGGCGGCCATGGAGGGAAGCCGGCCTGCGCAGCCCGCCGAGCCAGGCACACTCAAGGCCACCCTGCCCGAGACGCCAGGTAGGGTACTGCCCGTCACTACCGTCCTCTTAAATGGAGGATCAGATCAACATCTCGAGTGTTTCCCAGGTATTAGTGTATTTCCGGTAATTAAATTAATCAAATTTTGAATTGAATATGTTGATAGTTTGATATTACCGGATGATTAATAGTGTCAATTGCTTTATGTGAAAATAGGATGTTATTTTGTGGTTTTGTAGGTTCCCTCCAAGAAGTTAGAAGACACAGCATAACAATAGGTTCAAATCGAAGGCTGCCATTAGATTATATTTTCACTATATGCGTTCATAAAAATATCTACTACGCCATTAGTATCTCCTTTTCGCAGTCACTTCATGGTCGCTATCAATTTGAATCACTATTATTAGACCTTCTAACTCTGCACATAAATCTCTTCATATAGTCTATGTTTGTCTAAAGATAAAATAAAGGACCTTGTTTAGTGTGATGTGTAGTGAGGTTATGCTCATTTCATGTACTAGAACTTGTTAGAGATTGACTTTTCGCTGTCTTTGTTTACTCTTTCTCCAGGATGTCTTCATCTCTTCTAGCGACATGCGCAAAGTACCCAAGAATTCTTTTCCTGCATGTTGTGGAAGCATGTTATCGAAATATTTTTAAATAAAGTGTAACTTTGATTTTACATTTTCTTCCAATTTATACTAATTTTTTGGTCTTTGCATAAAGCGTTTATTGAAATCACTAAGCGGCTGTCGGGGCGAAGTCCCTTGATATTGTGCTCGATTTTGGGCTCTCTATTGGATGTCTAAACACGAATATTCTCTAGAAATGAAAAAATATCACTTACCACTTTCTTCCGATGATCCGACATAATGATGAACTTTGGTATAGTCCACCTCCGCTATTCTGCCGGCCGGCTGTATAATCTTACAAACCCGCAATCAGAATACACGCACAAATATATCCCATAGATTTTTTGAAAATCATCCGTTTCGGTGATCATAGAATCTTTGGTTCGGGGTAATTTTGACAAACACAAAAAAGTATGTGTTCATAGATAGCCCAAAAACCAGAAACTACTAATGATAATTGTCCCAACAGTAACTTATTAATATATTATATTGAAAATATATTTTATTTCAATGTATAAATTCTTCTATTTTACAATATTTTAGCTATTTTACACTTTTAGCTCTGCATAAAATCAGAGTTTCACTGTACCTGCATGCCAAATATCCCTGTTTTAATAATACGCAGTCTATTAATTAGCTTTTATGTGTTGCGTCTATCCTATTGTAATACGGTGCACTAACCCGATAATAAAATTCCTAGCCATCGGTCAGATGACGGAGCGGGAGTCAGCCCATCCTGCTTCGCAGCCCATAGTGGATGTGGGTTCCCCCAATACTGTCTCGGATGAGGCACAGCCCCTGGCGTCGGTAGAGGATCGCAGGTTCGGCGGGGACGGGCAGGATGAGACTGTAAGAGTGACCATTGTGTAATAACATCTAACAGTTGTTAATCCTCTTTGTTTTATCCCAATACAAAGAATATATTCATTGCGTTACTATGTGGCCCGCCATGAAAATTTATATAATATATATAACTAATTACGTTTAATCTATATTTTGTTTTTTTTAGTGCTTGGAAAAGTTATCATTGTCAGATACTCCCGACGAACTTATAATTGAATCCAATACCCCGTCTGAAAAAGGAGAAAAAACACCCAACAGTTCTCAGGCTTCTCAGAACTTTCAGCGCTCTGTGGCACAGGTGAATTTTATACTACAATTGTCAAATTTATCTATCTTTATTTATCTGTTCAATTAAGAAAACAATCTGCTGTTGAGACTACTAACTAATCTCAACGAGTCAAATATAACGAAACTCCAATGTTTATCCCATATTGGATTTAGATAAAGTATCAGATTTATATTGAAAGAGCACAATCGAATGACGGAATACCTCATATTTCAAACTCATAAAGTGAATGTTTATATTTTCTTAGTTATTTTCAATAATGTTCAGTTTATAACTTTTATATTACGACAAAGGTTCTATCCTAAAAGTTATCATCCTAAAAATACAGTAGTCGAGCATATACATTCTGATATAAATGAAAAATAAAACCATCATTTTCGAAAAAAACGCCGAAATATGAATGTAAACTATAAATGAACTTAAAAGCCACTGTCATTAAATTTGTTTTCAGTGTTTTAAGTACCCTTAATTACGTATTATTTATATGTACACAGTATATGTTCTCTTTCTCAAAGACAAACACCCTTGGTATGCCGATATGCGGATCCGCGCTTCTACGCCCGCATGCATTTTTTTCCATTTATTTAATTATAATATTACGGAATAAAGTTCAAAATCCCTTCACGTGTATTCTTACTGAAAGAATGAAGGTTCTCAACCAATCAGAATGGTGTAAAAAAGTTAAAATTCATTCTTAGAATAAATTAAAAGTAACCCATTTTTTCTATGATCGGTGCGAAATGTGTGCGACAGTTTTTTATTGTTTATTGAAGTAATTGCAGATAAAGATATCTAAGTTGTTGTTTTTTTGTAATTTTATTATTTTGCAATAGTTTGAAGTAAATAATTTTTCAAAAATGACATAAATCTTTGAATAAATTCACATAAAAGTTCTCAGTATCCGTTGGTAGTGCGCGAGTCTTGTCTTCGGTTATCTTTTTATTTCACATTTATTGCGAATCATATATCGCATGAAAGACTTTGTTTCGTAGATAATGATTTTGGAAAGTTATTTTTTTAATAAATCTTGGTTCACTCTAAATCTGTGTTCAAATCATCTTGCCTCATTGAGCGCGGATCCGCGCTCGTGATGATGCTCATTTTCAAATATGTTTTTCATTCAGTTTATTGATATTATATTACATTGTTTTTGTACCTTCGGCTGTAAAATCTATCGAAATATGAAATAAAACAAACAAAACCCCAATAAGTTCAGTATTTTATTTTATAATCATTTTCCTTGGGTCAGGCAATACCAGGGCCGTGCAGTGTGATCAAGAAGCGTGACTTTATATATTTTGAAAGAAACTGAAATAAGAAATGTATCTCGTAATATTCCTATCACAATAATTAACGTATTATTCAGACTTTAATATTTCATGATATTCTGCCAGATAAATATTTAATTTTGATGTTTTTTCCCCAAATATACGGTTAAATAAAAGTCATGCTTCTTGTTCCCACTGCACGCCCCTGGGCAATACTTAGTATCAGTCGAAAGAAATTGTTATACTATAAAAATTTACAGTGGTAATGAAAACAAATACATACTAATAATAATAAAAATTTACAGTGGTAATGAAAACAAGTACATACTAATAAAAACCTTAGTTATGTATCTTTAAGATTTTTTTTTTTAAATTAGTGGCGAATTTTAATAAAAAAAACAATCAAGTAAAAATAGTGCTTTCGTCAGACAACATAAACATTATTTGCCACGTGGCAGCATACCAGGGGTTAATTTTATTAAAGCTGTAAAACATTAAATTTGAAAAATAATATTATAATTAATTTGAGAAGACCGATAATTTTTCCTTTTCTATTCTAACATTTTCTCTAACAATATTTATGTTAAAATGACAAACATTAATGTTTACTTGCACTATTAGACTCGTCTTGAAAGAGCGCAACCAAATCGACGAGCAAGACGAAATACCTCAAATTTCAAACTTGTAAAGTCTAGTCTTAAGTAATAACTAAAATAATGCAGTGTTATTTTCCTAGACGTGTAAAATTTGATTTGATTGAAGTATGTATGTAACCTGATTGTAGTATGTAACCTAACCCTGCATTGTTTAAAATGTAGTTTCCTTTGTACAGCGAGGCAGCATCAGGGTGGCCGGTGGCGAAGCGGGTTCCGGGGGCGCGTCAGGGTGGAGCCCCACGGCCGAGTGGGTGCATTCCTGGAGGAGCAAGCTGCCCCTCCAGACAATCATGCGCCTGCTACAAGTGCTGGTCCCGCAGGTGGAGAAAATCTGTATCGACAAGTCAGTGCATCTCTAGTCTAATTTTAACTTAAATAATCATTATTTCTTAGTTGTCATGAATTCAAAAATAGCACATTTGTTACAAATTTATGCTAGCCACAGATGGATGACATTTCATAAAACTTTTTTTTATTACGCAATGGTGTAGCCGTAACATATTTTATTTTTAATGAAATTTCTGCATATTTTGAAAACCATAATTTTATATCGGTAAACATTTGTTGGAATTTTACAGTAAAATAATTTATACAATTTGATTGTTGTTTTTAGGGGCCTAACTGACGAGAGTGAGATCCTGAAATTCCTCCAGCACGGAACCCTCGTAGGCCTCCTTCCCGTGCCTCATCCCATTCTGATTCGCAAATATCAGGCCAATGCTGGTACCACCACATGGTTCCGTACCTACATGTGGGGAGTCATTTATCTCCGGTAATAACCCTTCAATTTTGGAAACTACATAATATCTCCTTGCTTGGTTACTTTTTAGTATTTTCTAAATACAATAAGACTCCCGATTATCCGGGACTGATGGTGAGAAAACATCCCGGTTAATCCAAAAGCATTGAAGAATTTTCCAAAAATACGTCATTAATTACAACGCTCTTTTGTAAAGTGGTGACAGTGACAACTGGACACCACTAAATTTTAAACTTTTTTTAATACGCAACATTTTCATTATAAAAAATTTTTTTTCATTAAATTTCAAATAGATCTGGATAAGATGGAATCTGTTGTACAGAGTGATGAAGAATAAAATGAAATATTGAAATCATGTTTATGAAATTCAAAATGGGATATTGTGAAAAAAAAACACAAAAAGCCATTTATTTTGTGAAAAACCTCTGTATTTTTACATATTTTAAGAAATAATTTCGAAAACACAATGTTTATTGATTAAGCTAATACAAAGATCGCTACAATTCTATTACTAATGTACCCGATGTTAACATATTTGTTCCCATTTGCGAAAAAAATCTAAATATTTTTTCAATTTTGTAAAATTTAAAAAAAATTTCGTTTTATGGAACTAAAATGTATTGATTTATGGCGCAAGGGGCTAAAAATTATTTCAAATTTCCGGGGTTAAAATTTACTATTTTAATTAAAATTTTGGGACTTGTGGGTTTGAAAAATTTCGAATTATGGCGATTTTAGAATTATTGAGTTTCAAATAATACTGTATACAATAGTGCCACCACTATTATAGGGCGTCCCTGTCGCCTAACAGAAGTTGCCAGGATGTAAATTTATTACACAATACATAATGTACAGAATGTCCGGTGTTTCGGACAGGAATTAGAAGTTCGAAACGATCGCCGTGGAACGGTGGCGTCATCACGAAACAATGCCAGTTTTGTATGTTTATGTAAACAGATGAAATAAAAGACTTTATGTGACACACTATTTTTTGGACTCTATGAATAATGTTTATTATTATAGATTTAAATATTGACATATACAATGTAATATTTATGGATTTTTGTCACATCTTTTATTTTTTAATAAAGAGAGTAAATCGCTTGCAAAGCGATAGACGATGCGCTTTTCGAAGCAATCAGCCGTTCGCGGCATTTTTGACTGACATATGGTCAGTATGGAAATCGAAATATTTTCCAAATATTTCTGGAATTTGACCCGCTCACGAGGCGTGATAATTTAGACTGGTATATACATTTCCGAGAACCAGCCAATTGGGTGCGCCCGGCTGGTATTCCGAAGATTAAAGTGGGGCGGCAGGCTGCAGACTGACCGTTCCCCATATCGCTTGCATCTGATTTACGGGTACCCAGCCCGTAAAATCAGAGTCTTGTCGCACAAGACCGACTGGACGTAGACTGGCGGAGGAGCATCATTACTAAAAAGTGCGTGGAGCACCGTACACACAAAATATAAATTAAACTTTACAAAATTCTTCAAAAAATAATTTTTATTAAAAACACAGGAAAAGTCAAGAAACGCATAGAAAACATAAAATGGGGAATTAAAAATAGTGGCCCTAAAATGGACCTTTTACGCTCAACATAAGCGCAATCGCTAATATCGACCCCACCGGCCGAGCGATACCGTGCCGAAAAAGATGACTTTCAGTCAAAATCGAATATTGGCCGCTACAGCAGTCCAATTAAACTAAAACTTTCTTTATTGTATTCTTCCAGTAAATATCTATACAAAAAGTATATATTTACGACTACAAATTACATCAGAAACGTAGGAGGAATTTTGTTTGATAAAATTGTTTATAACTAACATAATATTAATTATTCACTCATTAAACTATAGTCAAAAGACGCCTTATAAAATATACTTCATAATTATTACACAAAAATTCATGTATCTACTTAAGAACTATTTTTTATTGAATTTAATGTAACTAGCCGATTGCACTCGGTACATAACTTGTAATAACTCTGTTAATACTACCTTGCGGGTCCCATAGACTATGTTAGATTATCAGCAAGGTTTAGTCTTGTATAAATTAACATGATTTACGTCTCAAAAAGACGATGAAACTATTTTTACGATTTTTTATGTCGGAGCAAAGTGCTTTCTGCCGATCTCCGCAGCCAATCGTCAGACTGATTAGTACCAAAATTCACTCAGAGATGGCGCGAGCGCTGAAATCGGCAAAGCAAGCTTTGTGATTGGCTGATTGTTTTACGATGGAGTTATGGAAGGGATTTTGTAATTTGGCTATATAAACAGTTTCATAACGGCGAGCAATTCAGTACACCTGAAGGTGCTTTAAGAGCCTATCGGACCACTTTTACCAGTCTTTCATTTCTCTCTACCTACAACGACCCTGCTGACTACTTGGACTTTCTCTGGATCTTCTTTGGCCCTTTTAAGGCAACCTCTACTACACCGGCGTTTCTAGATTGGTTTTATACGACTTTGCCATCTGAAACTTTCGGTGCGTTTCTTCGAGTTTTGGGCACGTGGAACCAAACTATCTTTTGCGTGTTCCTGTCCGGAACAGCTGGTCCTTCGAGCCGGATCCTGTGCACCACTCGAGGATGTCGCGATCTGGGTCCAGATCGGGACGCGTTCCAGAAGAAGAAGAAGAACACCATCGCGACGAGTCAGTTACTTCGGAACAGGCTCGTTCCGAGGTGGACCGATACTCTACTAGGACGGAGGACACCATCCGCCAACTGAGGGCGGAGCTCCGTCAAGAGCGGCAGCACTCACGGGACCTACAGCGAGAGCACGCTGAAGTCCTGATCCGTGTGTGCACCACCCAACAACTGCCACCACCTGGGAACATCGCTGCCGGAGCAGCGACACCAATCGACGAGGAAAGAGTCGGTGGCCCTGAAAAGGGCCCGTCATTCCGAAGTGCAGTCAATATCGGTGGCCCTGAAAAGGGGTCGTCACTTCGAAGTGCAGTCAACATCGGTGGCCCTGAAAAGGGCCAGTCACCTGGAAGTACAATCAACATCGGTTGCCCTGAAAAGGGGCAGTCACCTAGAAGTGCAGCCATCAATGCTGGCCCTGATAAAATTTTCGGGGCAAACACCATGACCAGACATTCTGCTCACCAAGCAGCCATAGAAAACGGCAGGCCTACTTCATCAAACCAGTCAGGACCGCACCCCCGCTGTCCAGAAGCAAGCGCGTTCACAAGAGAATGGGTGCGCAATCATCCCAACCCGCAGGAAGAAGTGGCTTCATGGATCGAAGAAGCCTTACGAAGGAACCGACACACAGAGGGCACCCGCTCCCAGACTGGCAATGGAGAGGCGCAAGTAGCAGCAATGCTGGCAAGGCAGTCCGGAGCAAAAGAACTGCCACACTTCAGCGGAGACCCATTCGACTGGCCCACGTTCCATGCTCAGTTTGAACAATCTACTGCACTATGTGGACTATCAGCTGCAAAAAACCTGATACGCCTTCAGACTTCACTAAAGGGACGAGCGCGTGAAGCCATCGCCCCTTTACTGGTGGACCCATACAACATTCCCGAAATAATGCGTACATTGCAAGAACGTTTCGGGAACACTGAAGACATCATCGATGCCATGTGGGAGAAGGTGCGGCGCCATCCCCGCATCACTGAAGACCTACCCTATGATGCCGTGATCGACTATGCTATCGCCGTCCGCAATGTAGTCGCAACAGTAAGAGGCTTCGACGCCAAATATATGACGTCACCGCAACTACTGAGCGAGATGGTCAACAAGCTACCCATGTGTGCGAAGATGATGTGGGTGTCTTCAAGGAAAGGCGGGTCCACCAACATCACCATCCAGGATCTATCCGAGTGGTTGTCGGACATGGTGGCAATGGCCTCATACGCTGGATGTCGCACCAAAAGGACGACCACACGCCGCACTGGTAACGTCCATCAGATCACCACAGGCCAGGTGGACAAGGATCCCCAGAGGGATGGAAAACGACATGAGAACTGCCCTGCATGTCACATAGCACCACATCATTTGGCCGGATGCAAGGCCTACTTAAGGAAGACGGTAGCAGATCGGTGGAACATAGTAAGAAGAATAAAGATCTGCTACAATTGTTTGAAAAAGGGCCATCGCTCCCCCGATTGTCGCAGCAAACCATGTGGGACGCACGGTTGCAGAGAACCCCACCACCACACACTACACGAACTGGACCACCACCTCCGGCAGCACAACCAACCACGTTTCGGGAAGCCGAGACCAAAAGGGGGACCATCAAGGAGAGCACCAAACGCCAGTTCCACGAACACCTCGGCAGCCACACCCCCCGCACCAACAACAAACGAAACAGTGGGACAAACCAGTGACTATCAAGGGAGGCAGTGCGTTTATCTCAAAGTGATACCAGTGATGGTGAGTGGCCCCCGCAGGCAAATAACAGTGCACGCGCTTCTCGATGAGGGATCGACGGTCACCCTTATCGAGCAAGAGGTGGCCACTGCCGTCGGGGCCAAGGGACCGGTCCGCAGTCTACGAATTCATGGTGCTGGTGGAATGTGCTCTTCCGACGACCGGTCCCAGTTGATAAGTGTACCCGTGCGCGGTGACGGGGCCGAATACCCGATGAGAGCGAGTACGGTCCGCAAGCTCGCTCTCCCCTCACAGTACGTAGTGAACAATAAACGCGCGCATCCGTGTGAAGATTACGCCGACATAAGTGAAGTGCGACCACAATTATTGATTGGTCAAGACAACGCTCACCTTATAGTGACAAGGAAGGTACAAGAACTGCAAGGCGGCGGCATCAGATCCCACACGGCCCTGGGGTGGGCCATACATGGCATTGTCGGAAAACAAAACCATAGTGATTACGCAACCGTATTAGCAGTTTCTAGTGCAGTTTCTCCCGTAGTCGACAATACTCTGGAGGCATTAGTGCGCGAACACTTCGCCGTCGACTCATTGGGGGTAACC
>JADDOH010015151.1:0-54502 GCA_016648135.1 Agrypnia vestita
CATCGCAAACCACAGTCGAGTTAGCTGCAGGCTGCGGTGTTAGTGATAAAACTGTTTTAATCCACTTGAAGCAAATTGGTAAGGTGAAAAAGCTTGAATGGTGGGTACCTCACGAATTGAGTGAAGCAAATCAACAAACGCGCGTTGACTGCTGCGTTGCATTACTCAACCGGCACAATCATGAAGGGATTTTAAATCGAATCATTACCTGTGATGAAAAGTGGATCCTGTACGATAATCGGAAGCGCTCATCGCACTGGCTGAACCCTGCCGAACCAGCCAAACCATGCCCCAAGCGAAAATTGACTCCAAAAAAGTTACTTGTGAGCGTTTGGTGGACTAGTGCTGGTGTCGTTCACTACAGCTTCTTAAATCTGGCCAGACGATTACGGCAGATGTCTATTGTCAGCAACTGCAAACCATGATGGAAAAGCTAGCTGCTAAACAACCGAGGCTGGTTAATCGCTCTAGTCCACTGCTGCTTCATGATAACGCTAGACCACACACTGCACAACAGACGGCTACCAAATTAGAGGAGCTTCAATTGGAATGTCTAAGACATCCACCGTACTCTCCGGACCTTGCCCCAACAGATTACCATTTTTTTCGAAATTTGGATAACTTCTTGCAAAGGAAAAAATTCAACTCCGATGGGGCAGTCCAAACCGCCTTCAAAGATTTTATTGATTCCCGTCCGAATGGTTTTTTTAGTAAAGGGATCGATGAACTTCCTATGAGATGGCAAAAGTGCATAGATAGCAATGGTACATACTTTGATTAAATAAATATATTATAATAAAAAAAATCGGCTTTATGTTCCTCCCATACTAAACGTCAATTTCATATGTAAGGACCTAATATAAATAAACTTTGTTTTCACCAATTTTGTATTGAAAATATCAACATGTTTCAAAGCCCATGGCCCCTTCGTCAGGATACAATTTTATTGTAGACTAACAAATTTAAATTTAAAAATCGAAATATAGACAATCAAAATATTAAAAAGTTATATATGGAAAATGAATAATAATAAAGTACCTACTTAACATGAAAATAAATTTAAAAATTAACTATTTTAAACAGGACCTGGATATTTATAACATTCAATTTACTATTAACACTTTTTCTTGTTTCAAAAATTTCTAATTTATCAAACTGTGATTCTGTGTATTTGTATGTAAAATTTGTAAACCCTTATTAATATCCAAAGAATGATCCATAGCCAATAGATGGTTAGTAAATTCAGAATAATTATTGCTATTTAAACACCTTAATTGTTTGATGAAACAAATCGTTTCTAGAAAAAGACATCTGGCGGTAACCACAGAGAAATACAATTTAAAGATAATCAATATCATTTTAACTCGAGTGTCCAACCTCACAGATAATTAAGACTTAGACCCGGTCGCGCCATCTGTAGTAAATTTTACTCCAGTAAAATTAACCCGAGTAACTTTCTTTACCATCAGCTGAGAGTAAACTCGATTTCGGGTTGCACAAAAATCTTTTTTATCACTGTCAAACCAATAATAAGGCTAATAGGGTGCCAAGCGGAATAAACCTCAAATACCGCATTTGTCTATGGAATTTGATTTATTTCAGTTTTTTAAAAGTTTAGTTTCAAAACCAGTTCAAACAAACCTTTCTATTCTATGAAACAAACCAAACAAACGTCAAACCATCGCTAAAATAACGCGAAATTAAAAGATTCATATTAATGTTTACAATTTTCAATACGACAATGACAGCGAAAAAATTCAAATGACAAGTATCTACGAGTATATGGACAAATGTCACATTTTCAAATCAGCTGTGAGAAGACGACCATATTTTTTAACAATGTTTTTACCTTTTACCCATCGATATTGGAGTGTTAAAAAAAGTTACTCGTGTATGTACTTCGGCTAGTAAAATATTTTTTACCATCGATGGCGCAACCCGTTTTAATAAAAAAAGTTACTCGAGTAAGTACCTAAGTTTAGATGGCGAAACCGGGCCTTATGTAAGCCGCTTAAGTATTAATTAATTAATAAATGAAACGAAACCCTTTAACTAATGAAATGACATCACACCTCTCACCAATCGTCCTTTATTTCTCTCTCTGTATCTACGGTACAAGGATACTATATTTTTTCACTGTCTGTATTGTGTTTATTTAAATTATTTCTGTATTTCTTTATAACATTAGTGCGTGCTGTAGACACTCTTAATTGGAGACTGGACGTAACCGTTTTGCTTATAAATGTGTGTTTACATTAACAAGATTTATTTATGTTATTATTAATATTTTTAATATCATATTCAAAGCATTACGTTTGTGGTCAGATATTCTAAAAAAATGTTAGTTATGTTTGTATATAACCACTTACTGAAATTTTTATTTTCGGTTTCGAGACGTCTCTTCGTCTATTTCTCCATGTGTGTTTCTTTCTATTTCTGTATGTGTCTCGTTAACTAAAATAAAATTAGTGTCAGGTGTCAAATTGGGTGGGTAACTGAGAAGGGGGTAATATCAACATGGAGGATATTAATAATAATAATAATAATAATAATAATAACAATAATAATAATAATAATAATAATAATAATAATAATAATAATAATAATAATAATAATAATAATAATAATAATAATAATAATAAAAATATTGTGTTTATTCCAGCGTAACCAGGTTGTTAGTGCAAGACCTGGTCCGCCATATAGATTGCAAATTACATACATGTTATATTGAGGCACATGGAGAGAAAATATAAAAAGAAGAAAAGGAAAAAGAACAGCTATTAAATGCTTTAAATAAAATATACCATAAAAAATCGACAATGAATACACATACACATATATACCAATTTCAAAGTTCTTAAATCAATAATCAATATCAATAATAAATCTAAAAAGTAATAGTATGGAGTGCTTCATGTCTTGCTACACTATCGCTCGTTACCGTTATGGAATCACATATCTGTAGCTATTAGGGATGGTTCGTCCACGTCCGTCCATCGACGAGACGATCAACTAGTTGAATTCGTCAACTAGTTGACGCATCAACTTCGTTACGCGGACGTCGCGGACATTCTATCTAAACATCGGGACGATGGTCAACTGTCTACGGTTCGACGCGACGCTGCTCGACGGCTCAACCGTTGGCTATTTTTATTACGTTAATTTTTAAAATTTAAAGAAGTTCGAAGGAATATAGTTTCGGGGAAAGTAAAACCGCTACTTGTGCTTATATGTAAAAAGAAATATTTTATTATTTATTTGTTTACGCACATTATAGGCTTTTACATATTGTTTTATATACTTTTTCTATATATAATAAAGAAAGAAGTAGGTATACACAACAATATCAGGTGTAAGCAGTAAAATATAAATATAAACTACATATATAAGCAGTGAAAGTATTGGGTATAAGCATTAAAATATGAGTATAAAAATTAAAAATATAAATAAGTACAAAGCAGTAATGTGTGTATAAAAAAATATATTAGGTACATATCATTACATGTGTACAGGGTTATATGGAAAACATTAATAACCTCGCAGGACTATATTCCTGCCTTGATTATGAGTCGAAAGCTATCATGACCTAATATCAATAGTTATGGAGATATGCGACATCAAAGTTTGAATTTTTTCAATATATCTGACTTATTTTTTGGAAAACGTTGGACTATCACTACACTAACTCAAATCGATTACGAAAAATTCATTCGTTTCAATGCAAGTTAAATAAAATGATAAAAACCTTTACATTTATTTATTATCTATAAATTTATAAATAAATACATAATTTAAAAATACTTTACATTTCAGATGTTATCTAGAAATTTATTGAATAATAAATCTTTCAAAGTCAGGCTTTCACTTTGTGGTGACATTATTAATAAATAAATATATCTGTATTATTTGTCAACTTTAGTTTAAGGCTCAATCTGAGAAAAGGAACATTGTTCCCAAAACATGTAAAAAATCAATAAAAAGTGGTGTAAACATAATTATAATAGATTTATTTTTTTATCTATAAAGTTGAAAATAGATCAACTAGTTGACGAATTCAACTAGTTGATCGTCTCGTCGATGGACGGACGTGGACGACCCATCCCTAGTAGCTATTATGTATCCGATGCCACTCTTTAATTACGGATCCAGACCTCCATGACAGTTTGATTGACTATCGACTATATTGATATATATATTGACTCCTGTATTCTTAATATAATGTGGTTATTTTCAATAATATGATTGGCAAATATATCGGTTTAAATCAAGTGAAGTTGTGTTTAAATTAATTTGCAATGAATAAACGCAATTAAGGTCATAAAGAAATAGGCGATTACAATTGTAGAAAACATTTATGTTTACGGTATCTAAACAAATTGCATTAAACTCGCTGGACTACACACGAGATGCAAAAATATTGTGGCTGAAAATATCTACCAGCGAGCCAAGGATGCCGTATCAATTTCACGGTCTCATGCACAACTCCTTGACCTCGACAGCGCCGAGTGTACAAGCGGCTGCTCATTTCCTCGTCTAAGACGACATCGTCCCATGTGCCTCAACAGCGTGATGTTTCACACCGATATCACACGAGAAATGGGGTCTCTTACGACACACTGAAAAACAAATTCGCGCTGTTTAAATGTGGGTAGGTAGGTACCTACGAGAAGTCAGATCGGCCATAGATGAGGCGAGCCAGGACCAAAGACAATGACCCTACCCTCGCCGATAAGGATGTACTCGTGGGGCAATCCGAACACTACACGAAATGCCCGGAATAACTGTAGTTTTTCGGTGGCTCTGATAATTTCTTTGAATTTAATTACGGAGCCCGTTCTCCAATTACGTCGATTAAAACAAACGCAATCTACACGGTACGCCATACGTTATTAGCTAATTTGACAAAGTTCAAGTGCAGGGGGGAACTGGTGTATCAAACAGTACGATTTAAATTGTGAAAACTTCTCAGTTCTAACCTAACCTAGCCTAACCTAACCTAACCTAACCTAACCTAACCTAACCTAACCTAACCTAACCTAATCTAACCTAACCTAATCTAACCTAACCTAACCTAACCTAACCTAACCTAGCCTAACCTAACCTAACCTAACCTAACCTAACCTAACCTAACATAACCTAACCTAACCTAACCTAATTTAACCTAACCTAACCTAACCTAACCTAATTTAACCTAACCTAATTTAGCCAAAATGAATGCTAATCCTCCTCGCAACACTATTGCTTGCCCAACGTAACTTGGCGTGCGGCGAATTTTGAACTAAAACCCGCCCCGCCCGCACCCGGCGGTAACCCCTCGCCTTGTCATTTAGTTCAATTTTGTATTTGGTGATTACCAATATACACCGAATTATAGTGTCCAAAACATCCTAAACAGTCCGGGATGGTGCAAGAACAATTGCCAATGAAGTGTTAAAGTTTTGCGAAGCTGAAAAAGCGAATAACGGACAGATATTATCGTCTGACAGTTTGACAGATAGAACGGCCGCCATTACTGCATGGTTTCTTTAGTGCTGCCCGACCAAATTTCTGTATTTAATACGACACCGGTCACCGGACATTCTGTACATGATGTATTGCGTGCTAAATTTACACCCTGACGACTTCTGTTACGCGACAGGGACGCCCTCCCTCGCACGCCAAGTTGTAGTGGTACATCTATAGACATATCGCGATGAGAGTAGGTGTAGAATGCGACCAGTATAAATTGGCGTGCGAGGGAGGGCGTCCCTGTCGCGAAACAGAAGTTGCCAGGGTGTAAATTTATTACACAATACAGAATATATAGTGTCCGGTACATTGACAAATATATTTTATGATATTATAATAGAAATTTGGTCGGGCAACACTAAAGAAACAAACCAGCAATGGTTTCTAAGTACGGTGTTTGAGTTCTGCATCAACTACGGAACATCACACATAGATCTAACATAAAGTACATATCAAGTGTGTTGTTGGATCTACGTGTCAAAATTCGCAGATGGTGGGAAATGTGTAATTTTTCGAAAAATTAATAAACAATAATTAGAGCAGGTAATATTCATTGTTATATTTACATAAATTATACAACTATCGTATTTTAATTTAAAAAGATAAGGTTATAAAAATAATTTATACTTAATATACCTCTCCAAGGGTTAAGGTTCTCTTTTTCGAGAGGTACATTGACAAATATGTTTTGAGATATTATAATAGAAATTTGATCGGGCAACACTAAAGAAACAAACCAGTAATGGCGGTCGCTCTGTTTAGAGTCCTGTCAAACGGTAATGTTGGTCCATTATTTGCTTTTTCAGCTTCGCAAATATATAGTTTTCTTATACAGTTTTAATAGACTAGAAAAAATGTGTATACTGTGTGTAGTATTAAATAACTAGCTATAACCCGTCAATCAAAATGACGGCACTTTTACATGCCGGTTCCTAAAGAACATGTATTTACTTACATATTTATAGCCGACACCCGTGTATTAAAATAAAGAATTTTAACAAAAAAAATATATCACCTGCCGGAGATTGGGCGATACATAAATTGGTTTCGTGTCTTTGCTAAGTCCTATCTCCGGCGGTTTAATTTGTTTTTTTTAGCCCTGAATCCGAACGAAATTGCGGACGTTACACGAAGTTACGGGGACAGACAGACAGATGAACTGACGGACGGACGGACAGACAATGAAATTGTTATGTTTGATAAAAAATATCTAGTCATGGAAACTAATACGGCTCTGCGTATTGACGTTAAACATTATATATGCGGGGAGTCCACAACTCAAGGCACATAATCACAAGTGACAGTCGATAATGAAGACAGTACTGTTTCTTTCTTTCGGTAAGTCAAAATATTTATAATAGTTTATATATTGAATACACAGTGTATTAAATATAGTATTAACTACGGAAAAATGCTCGCTTCACAGACGCTGTAATTTAAAACGTCAAATTTTAATAATTATTTTACTTACTGTAAATATACTATACAGGGTTATTTGTAAAACATTAACAACCTCGCAGGGCTATATTCCTGCTTTGATTATGAGTCGAAAATGTTTAAGCTATTATGACCTAATATCAATAGTTAAGGAGATATGCGACATCAAAGTTTGCATTTTTTTTTCAATATTTCTGACTTATTTTTTGTAAAACGTTGGACTATCATTACAGTAACTCATATTGATTACGAAAAATTCATTCGTTTCAATAAAAGTTAAATAAAATGATGAAAACCCTGAAAAAATTCTAATTGGAATGTTTTTCAATTGGAATTCGAAGGTTTTTATTTTTTATTTGACTTGTATTAAAGATAATGAATTTTTAATATTCGATATGAGTTACTGTAATAATAGTCCAACGTTTTACAAAAAATAAGTCAGAAATATTGAAAAAAAATGCAAACTTTGATGTCGCATATCTCCTAAACTATTGATATTAGGTCATAATAGCTTGAACATTTTCGACTCATAATCAAGGCAGGAGTATAGCCCTGCGAGGTTATTAATGTTTTACAAATAACCCTGTATACTGTAAATATACTAGATACTGAAATTTATCTTGATACCCTTCCTATGAGCATCATTCGTGTATTTTGTATTTATTAATTATTCATTCCGAGATACGTGCGATGGTGATATAGTATTTTCAAACTACAATTGTATCGTGTTTTGGGAAATTGTATGCATTAGAAAACAAGCAAAATGATTTGGATCTATTTTCAGTGTTGTCCAAACGTAGCCTTTTTAATTTTGTAGTATTTAATAACGATGAATGAATTGGATGGGTAAAAATATTATCAAAAAACTCTGAATTTTTTGAACAGTTTAAGCGCTGTTATTAAATTTCATCAAATACTTAAATATAGTTATTTCCTGATGTAAACACAAATTAGATAACTATCAGTAATCTAGGTTGACCCGTGTAGTTGATATTTTAATTTTTATAAAGAAGTATAGTCATAAAAAATATAACTGAAACATGTAAACAAATAACACGTAAACAAAAACAAAGCACTTTTCCATCTTATGTGTGTGTGTGACACCATATATATATATATATATATATATTATAATATATTATATATATAAAAAAGAAAAAAACGTCGGTTGACGAATGGTCCTTCTGAGGACCAGATTTTGACGCGGGTTACCCCCAAAGAAATCAATACTAACATATATATGTATGTATATATATATAAGGTGTCACATCGAAAATATGCGAGTTTTGTGGAGGTGGCTGTGCGCGGGTGGGCGGGTTATTTCAAAATGGGCGTGCTGATTGTGTCCAGAAGGTTCCGGAAAAACTTGCTCTAGAAAGTTCTGGAAGGAGAAGGTTCTAGAAAATTCCCAATAGTTCTATAAGGTTCTAAACTGAGTGGCGGAATGTGTCGGTGTGTCTTGGAGGTTCCTGTACATTCGAATTTCTTGAAAGGAGAATGTTTTAGAAGGTTCGCGTAAGTTCTATGACGATCCAAACAGTGTTCTAAAAATCTACTTGTGGGAAGCCGCGCGGGCACAGCTAGTTTACTATAATTAAATAAAATCTAATTCAACAATATTTCTAATTAGCGGTTAAATTAAATTTGTGCACTAAAAATCGAATTTTTACTATTCTATTCCTATTATTACAAGCGAATAGATTGGTTAAGCGAAAGAAAGAAAACGAGATGAACATACAAACATAAATTTATTTTTGATGTTTCCCAAATTTCTGAACGTTTTTTTTAGAATGGAGTTATAAAAACTTCAATTTAAGGGTTGGTTTTAATACGTTTAGTATCAGAATATTCCCTTTAAATTTATTTTCAGTTCAGGGAAAGAATAATTTATTTATTTATTTATTTATTTATTCAGAGTATTCACAAGTTCACAGTACAATAAATCAAAGAAACAATCTTGAAATATCCTACCGGAGCTCAATTATGAACGACTCAATATATCAATATAATTTCAGATCTTAAACGCTAATCTAACCAGTTATATAGGCAATAAAACAAGAGAAAAGTATGACAACAGCAATAAACAAAGTATGAAAACAGTAATAAAAGCAATAAATCATGAGAAAAGTGAAATAAACAATGTATGAAAACAATTTTTAAATTAGTTTTTAAAACAACACTAGTTTTTAAAAACAACACTAGTTTTTAAAACAACACTCTCCCAAACATCGCATGTTTAATAATACTTGAATTCGCAAATATATCGCAATAAAACTAAAAGATCGCCTGTACACTTTAAGTAGTCCAATAATTTTTTGATATTTCTCCCTAGCCATTATTTAGGCTTATTTGTCCATGGTTTTCCCTCATATTGGCAGGCCCAGTGACCCCTCGTTTTCCCTGGCCCATAGATTTATTTGTCCCTGGTTTTCCCTCATATTGGCAGGCCCAGTGACCCCTCGTTTTCCCTGGCCCTAATGTTTATTTGTCCCCGGTTTTCCCTCATATTGGCAGGACCAGTGACCCCTCATTTTCCCTGGCCCTAATGTTTATTTGTCCCCGGTTTTCCCTCATATTGGCAGGCCCCGTGACCCCTCGCCGCACACAATCAGGTAGTTCGTTTCCGGCACGTGCTGTTACACAAGGCAGATATGTACATTTGCGCGTTACATTTTTAACAGCGTGCAAAAGGTTATCAGCTCAGATAAAATGTACATTTTCAAACCAATTTTAAATGGTCCGAGCGGCCGAGATTTAATCTTAACGCGCATTTCTTTTCAACATCGGACCAGACCAGAAAATTAAAAAAAATTTAAATACCGGCCTTTTAGCTAATAATGTCGGCGATCGTGCGATCCTTGCTACTTCCTGTGCATTTTACCAGGTGGGTCGGTTATGTTGGTGACCTTCCACAAGACCTGGTTCCTTCCCCTAAATTATACTTTTTTGCGAGTGCTTTAAATTTGTTGCAAGTTTACCACAAGTATGAGTTTTTCCTGTAGTTAGTAGAAACGAGGGGAGTGAAAAGAAGAGGGGTATTTTTTATGTATTAAAAATTATGAATGAAGAAATTACCCCGTATTATCCATACTGATTCACGGAATATAATCAATATGTATGTATCTACTAGTGTGCCTGCACGGCTTCGAACGCGTAGAATTTTAGTACACTGTTTGGATCGTCATAACACTTTATCGAATGTACAGAAACCGACACATTCCGCCACTCAGTTTAGAACCTTATACAGCTTTCGGAAATTTTCTAGAATCTTCTCCTTCCATAACTTTCTAGAGCATGTTTTTCCGGAACCTTCTAGATTCACCGACACAGTCGGCGCGCCTATTTTGAAACAATGTGAGGCATTTGCGGCCTTCCCATAACGGAAAATGTGCTAGAGAGCACATTTTCGTCACCCACTCCCACCCACGCACAGCCACCTCCACCAAACTCGCATATTTTCGATGTGACACCAAGGACTATCCACCACCATAACCACTTTGGGTGGTTGTGGCTGGTTGTGGAGAAAACTCGGCGGGTAGGGAAACACGGGTTTCTTGCTAGATTATATATCTATAATATATATATATATAATTCTATTATCATATGTTCTATATATATCTCTACTATATATATTATTATAGATATATATATATCTAATCTATTTCCAAGGGTTATTTGTAAAACATTAATAACCTCGCAGGACTATACTCCTGCCTTGATTATGAGTCGAAAATGTTCTAGCTATCTTGACCTAATAACAATAGTTATGGAGATATGCGACATCAAAGTTTGCATTTTTTTTAAATATTTCTGATTTATTTTTTGTAAAACGCTGGACTATCATTACGGTAACTTATATCGAGTATGAAAAATTCATTGCCTTTAATACAAATCAAATAAAAAAATAAAAACCTTCGAATTCCAATTGGAAAACATTCCAATTGGAATTTTTTCAGGGTTTTTATCATTTTATTTTGCTTGTATTGAAAAGAATGAATTTTTCGTAATCGATATAAGTTACTGTAATGATAGTCCAACGTTTTACAAAAAGTAAGTAAGAAATATTGAAAAAAAAATCCAAACTTTGATGTCGCATATCTCCGTAACTATTGATATTAGGTCATGATAGCTTGAACATTTTCGACTCATAATCAAGGCAGGAATATAGTCCTGCGAGGTTATTAATGTTTTACAAATAACCCTGTATATATATATATATATATATATCTATATATATATATATATATAATATATCTTCTATTAACGTGTGACGTGTTGAAGTTTCGCTGCTTGTGAAGGGTGTTGTGCTGATTGCAGTGCTCCTGCTGGTGGCCGCCGCGTCCTGCGACGACTGCCCCACCTTCTGCACGCGCCACATGGCCCCGCTGTGCGGCCAGGACGACCTCGGGGTGGTGCGCACCTTCAGCAACGAGTGCGTCATGAAGTTCGAGAACTGCGAGAACTCAAAGAGTACGGTGTCCACTACCACATCTGCATATTTTTAATTTCGCGCGAAAACGCCCGCAGCTGTCATTTCGTCAGCGCGACGTCAAGCCTCGGTAAACATTGCATCGTGTCTATGGCAACGGTTAAAAGACGCGGTGATGGCTGCCGAGGCGTGACGTCATTCGCTCTGACAGGGTGTTTCAGTTAAAATGGCGGATTGGCATTTATATTTATATTTTTATACAGGGTGTACTTGGCCGGTAGATTTCTGACTATGTTCTGACCATGACCTAATATTTTATATATTTTTCCAATATTTCTGATTTTTTTTTTGCAAAAAGTTGAACTATCATTACAGTAACTTATGTCGATTATGAAAAATTCATTTGCTTCAATACAACTTAAATAACATGATAAAAACCTTGTAAAAATGACTGTTTTCAATTTTTGCAAGGTTTTTATTAGTTAATTCGGCTTGTATTAAAGCGAATGAATTTTTCATAGTCGACATAAGATACTGTAATGATACTTGATGAACTTTTTGCAAAAAATAAGTAAGAAATATTTAAAAAAAAATGTAAACTTTGATAGTGCATATCTCCATAACTATTGATATTAGGCCATGGTTGCTTGAACATTTTAGACTCACAACATAGCCAGGAATCTACCTGCCAAGTTTCTGCTGGTAGCTGTGGTACACCCTGTATATTATTTTATATAATGTATATAAATACATGTATATATTATAAATATACGGATATTTAAAGAACACTTTAACCCAGACAACTTTTAGGATATAGCATTATATATAACCACTCACTTGCCCCGGTCCGAAATACCGGACTTCCGCGGGGATCCCTTAAAACAGATCCCTTAAAACTTAAAATTGTGTATTATGCAAAAACTTACATTTTTTCTGAATATTATTTACAATTCATTCTATCATTAAAACATTATTTATTTCTATTTTTCTAAAACTTATTAACCTGGAACTTATTCCTAAAATTGTACTAAGTGATTTGCGTTAGTCTGAATATTATTCTCAATTTATTTTATCATTTATTATTTTTTATTAATAATTAACCGTAAAAAGTATATCGTGTAACTATATCGTATTCAAATGTTCACAAAATATACATGACTTTGATGTCACATTAGGACCTTTTAATAGGGTCATTAAAGACCTATTGACGGGATGTTTGTTAAAAAAAAAGTCATGTCGAAAAAGGTAGGCGAAAAAAATCTTATATCTATATTTAAAAGATTTATGAAAATAAACTGAATACCATAAAAAAACAAAATTTTTTTTGTTTATTTATCTACGACAAACAATTATTATCTTTGTGCGTTTATATAGAAAAACTAGCTGTAGTCAAAAATGACAGAACATTGGTTCGGGTCTTTGCTGATCCCTAGGGTATATTTATAGCATCTTTTTGGCGATCATACGTTAATCGGTCAGTTCGGGCTTGGTGGCCCGGGGTTCAAGCCCCATCTCCAACCGTTTTTTTAGCCGTGAATTCGAACGAAATTACGGACGTTACACGATGTTACGGGAAAAGACAGACGGGCGAACGGACAGACAGACAACGAAATTATTATGTTTGATAATGTAGTTACGGTGCATTCTGGATTAAGCGTCGCGCCGCCGGCTGTTTGTTCCGGGGTAAACCTGACTATGTTTGTTAAAATGCGGGGCAAGCGAATGGTTAAACACCTTAACAGTACAAGTTTTTTAAGACTCTGACATACAGGGTGTTACGCACCTAGTAGCAAAAACTTCTGGGAGTTTCCTTCCTTCAATTTTTAATAGAAAATATTCTTTGCACTTCGGGTGAATCTTCGACAGTTACTGAGATAAGCGACATATATTTGCATTATATTTATTAATATTTCTGACTTATTTTTTCCAAAATATTAAACTATTGTGAAAGTAATTTATATTAAATGTCTAAAATTGTTTTGCTTTGAAACTGCTTTATAAAGTCAAATAATTGATATAATTAATAAAAATTAATTCAGTTTTCGTCACTTATGTATCGAAAAATATCAACATGTTTCAGAGCCCAAAGCTCTTTCGTCGGAATGCAATTGTATACTAACAAATTAAATTCAAAAATCGAAGTATAGATAATCAAAATAAAGAAAAATAAAATTATATATGGAAAATGAATAATAATAAAGTACCTATTTAACATGAAAATATATTTAAAAAATAACTATTTGTAAAAAGGAACTGGTTATTTATAATATTTAATTTAATATTAACACTTTTTCTTATTTCAGAAATTTCTAATTTATCAAACTGTGATTCTGTATAGTTTCTATGTAAAATTTGTAAACCCTTATTTATATCAAAAGAATGATCCATAGCCAAACGATGGTTAGAAAATTCGGAATAATTATTGCTATTTAAACACCTCAAGTGTTCCTTAACTCTAACTTCAAAATTTCTACAAATAATTGAATTGTAATTGTCAAACTATTAAAATCTTGCAAAAAATCTGATTCAAATATCTGCACTGTTTTAATCATTTTATTAGACTTTTAGCAATTTTTGCGAACAAAATGCGAATGAATTTTAACGTTCGATTATACCACATACACTCTAAAGTTTAACAGAAATATTGTATAAAAAAAATCAATATTTGTTGTCGCTCGACTGTCGAAATTTCACCCAAATTGTAAAGAATATGTTATATTCAAAATCGAATGAAGAAAATTCCTCTGAAGTTTTTACTACTAGCTATGAGACACTGTATGTTTATTTATTACGAAACCCAATTTTAGTACCATACGTATTTCATTTCCTGATTCCTGAATCCTTATATTAAAATCAATAATAACCTAAATCAATACTTAATTAACATTCAATTGACTAATTAATATTCAATACACCGATCAATAAATAAATTTATAATATAGATTTTTCTCACCCTTGACCGAGTCCGTCACTATTTAAACTTTAGTTACTTGTATTAATTTCATTATAATTTGTCATTTTATTTTTGTGATCACGTGTAGTTTGAAATATCAAATGTAAATTATATAAATATTTTTTAATCCATCTTCAATAATATGTAGTTGGTACAGCAGTCATGGGTTCGCTTCTTTACTAAAATATTTATACATTAAAGTAAATACATAGATGGCGCTCTCACCAACTAGTCGTAAAATTACAATTGATTTATTTATTTATTCATTTACTCCAGATAGCAAGACCTATTCAATTCCTTGTGATCAAAATATTATACACGATATATACTTTATGACTTTTATTTAATCAAGATGTAAAAGGAAAAATAGTATGTATTTATAATAGCTAACGTAACTGCTAAAGAACAGGTTGGTTAAAAAATTAATAAATATTTTATTTTGTTGCAGATTTTAAGAAAATCAAAAATGGTCCTTGTTAAAAAAACGACAGTGCAGTACAAAGGAAGAAACAAAACAAACGGTTTAATTAATTAAAATTAAAATAAACTTTTTCCAAATTTCTTCATTTTTATTTTTTCCATCTACAGAACCCTTCCCATAAACCTCAACAACAATTGTGACAGTCGAAATTTATTGCAATGGACTTACTGCTATTTAAAAAATATATTAAAAAATATTTAAAAAATATAAAGGTATATATTATAATTACGATAACCAATTGGAACATCCTCACTCGATATATTATTACAAGAAAGAACCTCCCTATGTTCCAAAAGGCTTGTACTGGTGTTTTATTTTATGTATGGAATTTACTGTAATACTATCGTAAGGAAAAGACTAATATTGAACAAAACAAGATGATAAATTAAAGCTCTGTAACATACATCTATTTAGAAAATAATTTTATTTTCGATAATTAAAAATTATCGAAAATAAATTTAAATCAGAATATTTTAAACATACTCGTATTTCTATTCTTATTTTTAATCTTGAAACTTATTTGCAAAAATCATCGCAAAAAAAATCGAGTAGCTTGTTGGTCTTGTGGTTGACACTCGCCTCGTGATCCAATACAATATATAAACAGTAGATACAAAACAAGAAAGTGATTAAATAATAGATCAGATATACATACAGGGAAACTATAAATTAGAAGACGAGTAGATTTGAACTGTGTGGATGACCAAGGCGATGAAGGCTATGTATGTATAGGCGAATTCACGGGGTGGAGACATGGATTAATTATTAATCGGATCATAAAATTAATAAGGGTGAAATATACTCATTAACTCCTGTTTTATATATGCCTAGAAATCATAATTTCGAGGGTTCGATCAGTTAAATACCAAAATATTGTAAATAATTTCAAACGACGGAATTTTTAGTATGGTTTAGCTTTTTTAATCCTACAATTCCTATTGCTGTGTTTTTCCTGTATGTTAACCCAGCATAGCGACATTTATTATAAAGCAAAACAGCGACACGACCAAAATATAATTTTTAATTAAATGTTGGTCTTATCACTGTTTTAATTAAACCCCTTCTTCAGCGAGGGGCTTGGGTCACAGCGGAAATACGTCTCCCCTCGCGTATATTTAAGACATATTTTTACCACGGTCAAAATATTTATTATTGCGTAATTAAATCCCCTAGTAAACAAAACGTATTTATTACAATAGACTGTTTTTTTCATATTTTTTAAAATTCGTTCCAAACCGAATCTCTTCAACTAGTTTTGAAATAAAACAGGACTTATTTATCGTTCCAAAAATATATTTTCAAACGTCTTGAAACCGGCCGTGGAACCAAAGAGTGCACCTAGAGATTTCCGTTAGTTCATATCTTTATATTTTGGTGGTGATCTATGGTGGTTATCTCAGAGATAGAATAAGAAATGATGAAATTAGGCGCAGAACTCGTTGGAAGATCTCAAAAGAGATGTGCCGACGATAAAGCCACTGTGGGGGGGAAGAAATGATTACAAGAAGTCAACAATAGGAAAAAATTGAAGGGTATGGACGAGGCCTATATTCAGCAGTGGAGAGATGAAAGCTGAATAAGAAAAAGAAGAAGAAGAGTGATTGAAATATTTAATTATTTACTGTTCATAGAATCGGTGTCAACTTTGTAGAGTTTCGTAATGTTTTTCATTAAGGATAATTTTGAAAAAAAACATCGTTAGAACTCTACTTGAGTTTATTAACACTACACGAGTTTACAGAGAATCAGTAGGTACCATTCATCGATGTGTGAATCAGAAGACAGAAGTTTATAGCTTCACCTGTGGATGAGAGCTACTGATTATTTCGAAACTTAATTTCGAGTAGTGTCAATAAACCCAAGTAGAGTTATAAACAGTGTTTATATTTGAAAATTATGCTTAACGAAGGTCATATTTAACTTTTAACGAAAAATAGCTTAACTTGTTGGTGTTGTGGTTATGACGCTCGCCTAGTGATCCCCATTCCAGGAAACCAGCAAGTTAGTCCTATTTTCATAGCACAGGCTTTGGCTTAGATTGAGAATAGTAAGAATATTAATGCGACACGTATTCCGTGTTAGCATCTCTATTAGTGATGCAACGAATACGAATATGAATATTCGTATTCGCCGAATATTATCACGAATATTAAAAACAAACTATTTATAACTGAACGTAACGCAAGTTACGGTTTAGCTGTGCAACGTGTATCCGAACACACCTACGCACTCTATTATCGGGGATTCCCCTAAAACTGAATGAATGGATTTGTTGTTGTTTTTTCACAGCATAACAACATGAGTTCTTTCATCTATTTTCTATTTTCTATTATTGAGTTATTAATAAGGTTAGGTGCTCGTTTCATGTAGTTTTTGTTTTGTGATACATATTGTTCGTTCCATTTTATTTCCGTTGTGTATAAAAGTGTTACCTCTTATAAAATAATTTCAAATTTAATCTAATAACATAACCCCTCGTAAGCGTGAAAAAAGTGATATTTATTTTCGACCGCTGGGAATGTACAAACAAACGGATAAAAGAAATCGCCAACGCCTGAGAAGTTACAAAAATGTTGTGCTTTTTGAAAAAAAAATTGCCGGTGGCAAATTCTGATTATTAAATCTCTTGGTAAAAGAAAAACGAGTTGTATTATTTATTACCTTGTTGAATTATTCGTATCGTATTCGCCGAATAGTAGGTTTGATATTCGTATTCGTGTTCGTTGCGTCACTAATCTCTATTATTTTTAAAGAAAGAGATATTAAAACAAATATTTTTAAAAAATATAAAAAATAATGTTGCATTCTTAACTCATACACATGGTTGACAGGGCACCATTGCACTGCACCATGCTTATGAAATAACTAGCCGATGCACTCAGTGCTGCACGGGTACTAGCTTCCCCTCCCCCCTCTCCCGCCGCGCCACCGGCACATTCAATATTCATACGATTAATAATAGAACTAACTTGGTGGCCTCCCGGGACGATGCTCGGACTCCCGACTATATAGTCATTAAGCGAAAGTTTAGCCGCTACACCAAACGTGTGCGTTTAATTAAACTTTTTATTTAGATGGAATAAATACGTTTAATTGATAAATTCGAATGTTTTTTTTGGTATGACTAGGAAGATGGATGCTGGAATATGGTCCTGCCAGATGCTTCAAAAATCAATGAGCTTGCATGAGGAGGACACATTTGGATAAAAGTCATAATATCACCAAGATTACTGAAAGTGTTTTATTGATCAATATTATTGAATTAAACAAAAAATCCAAGATCCTTGAATCCCCCAACATTGATTTAAAGGTTAGAAAGAATTTGATTAAAACTCTTGTCTGGAGTGTGCTGATGTACGGCAGCGAAACAGGGACCATCGGCCAGAGCATGTCCGGGAGGCTAGCCGCCTTTGAGATGTGGTGCTACAGGCGCTTGGCGAGGATCTATTGGTCAGAACATATCCGAAACGATGAGGTGTTGAGCAGGGTGGGCGAAAAGAGGCTGCTCCTGAACAGAATCTCCCAACAACGAGCAATTTGGACAGGCCATAATATAATGCATCCGGGCCTGCTTTTTACCATCGACGAGGGAAGTGTTGAAGACAACAATCGTAGGGAATGCCCGAGATTAAGCTACGTACACCAGATTATCGGAGATGTGCGCTGTAGCACGTACCAAGAGATGAAGAGGCTGGCAGGTGACAGAAAGGAGTGGAGAAAGCGAGTGCTTGTTGCAGACCAATCCTAGGGGATTGCGACTCAAAAAAAATAAAAATATTGACAGTGTGAGGATAAATACAAGTATTGTCAATAGAAGGGAACTTACTAACGATCACGCAAAGAAGATAGAATGCCATACTCTTCTGCCCTGGCACACCACTTTTGCTTCGTCCACTTTGACACATCTTCTCATGCACGATCGTCGGTTCTTGAAGCTTCGAACAGAGCCATCCTCCAATATGTGATTTATCTGGTCGTGCCAGGTCTTCCGCGGATGCCCTCTGCTTCTTCTGCTTTCAAAACTGCCTCAAAAATTTTCTTTTCCATCCTTTCGTCGCTCATCCGTTCCACGTGCCAAACCATCTCAGCAATCCTTTCTTTATTCTTATATTACGCTACAATCAGCATTACATTAACTTATAATTCGTTCATTCTACACTCTATCGTACAAAAATTTTCCGCACATACATACGTCTAAGCGACCGCTTTTCTATCGCATTCAGTCTGCTTTCGTTCTTTTTTGTCAATTTCAGGCTATACTTCCATACATCAGAGTTGGCACCAGAACTCTATTATGTACCGCTAGTGTTGCTTCCGTTGACAGATTCCGGCTAAATCCAAGATCATGGTCCCATTGCATATACAACGAAAATGAGTATTTCACTATATTGTTCAATGAAAAAATGAAACATAATTTACTTTTAAATAGTATTAAATAAGATATTACACTTTAAAGTTCCGAAAAATGCACCGCATATTTTGATATTTCATATATGAGGTTAGGTTAGGTTATTAGGTTTGGTTTGTTTAATTTAGGTTGCGATTATTTTAGTTGGATTAAATTAACAGGACATTAAATTATATAGTGAAATACTTATTTTCGTTGTATGAACAACTGGACCATATTCTTGGATTATTCCCAGATTCCTCGTCAGTAAAAGCCCTTTTTAAATCCTCTATATTAACTCCACGTGAAAAAATTTTGAAGTGAAAATTAGCCCAGACTTTCCGTCATCAAGGTAATATAACTTATAAAAAATGATAAAATAATTGTTTCTGTATGCCTTGGTATATTGTCTTTAATTTTTTTAAATTTGTCGATGTTCAATTATTGATTTGTGCGTTGTGGTAAGTCGTTGTTGAATTTTAATCCGTGATTAAATGAGGCGCGTTTGCCCTGTTTATGTTCTTGATGGAATATCTTCTTAGGTAATGATAATTTGTACATTATATCTTCCCTTCTACTCCCGTCCCACATTTCCCTCCACCCTCTCCACTCGCTATTAATGTAAGTTAAAGTAAATTTTTAAATTCAGTGGAAAATTTTTAAGATTGTTTTGCTGTTAATTTTTCCCAAAACAAAATAAATAAATAAACACACATATACACACACTCACACAAACTCACTATTGGACATGTTTTTTCTTATTTTTTTATCAATTGTATATATGTGTTTTCTTGTAATTGGCCCAAAACTCTGTACATCAATTATTGTTTTTTTTTCAAGATTGATTAATTATATGGCTCTAAGAAAACCAATAAATTAAAATAAAATAAAATAAAATAAGTTTTAGAGTTAGGGTGATTGTGCTAGTGCGCGGCCACTTTACAAAAAAGTCATCTTTGGAATATCATTGTAAGTTCATTGTTGAAATGTGGTTTAGTAAAACACGTATGTATTAAAGAGCAGGGAGTTTATTTTTATTATATTTATTTCTTTTTAAAATTAGTCTAACCATAAAAATTAAAATAATATTTTAATGAAAAATGGCTGTTTTGCCAGTAGTCGGCCACCTATGCGTCAGTAGTCGGCCATCAGATTTTAGCACAGGGCCGCCAGACGTTCTTTAGAAATTTGCGCTATACAGGATTTTTTTTTCAATTTATACTTAAATCCTTTATAGGCGTATAAAATACACTAATAATCATATACTAGAAACTAGAAAGAGAAATATTTTTTTCGATGGGGCATTTTGGTTATATGTTAAAGCCCCTTTCATCTCCATTAATAATCCGATTAAGGTATTCTAATACATCTTGATCATTGTTTTCTATTAAGGTACAGATACACATGCCACTTAGTGGCATGCTCATAAATCAACCGGCGGTTGTATGGCTAGTGGCATGCTCGTTACTAGCAATGTGCGTATACACATGCCACTAATAAGCAAGGCCTAGAGAAGGTCGATACTGTGCATGCTTACGTGCCACTAAATAAGCATGTGTATATGTAGCTTTAGATGGGTTTTCAAGTCCTTAAACCAACTTCTTATATAATTTGCGTATTCTTAGTACCTACTCGCTAATAATGATTTCCGCAATTCTGGCCAGCGTATGAATAATAAATACCATATTTCTCTCGGTTTTTCATCTTAGAAAGGTGTTTTTATTTTTTCTGTCTTCACAATTTGCTGCACAGTAGTCGGAGTTCTTGTTTTTTAGAGGGAAATGACATTTTGCTGATGCTATTAACCGTTCAACAATTTTATTTTCGTCGGATGATTACATAAAGTGATTTGGTTCCATTTGACGTGTTTTTTCCAATGGGATGGCCTTGATGCGGTCCTGCAATTTTGCCCTAGGAACATCAATTTACAAACAATTTCTGACAAGCTGCGCGTATTTTTTCCCTTCTCTTATTGCTTAAAGGGCTTTTTGAAGGCTATCATCAATATACTGATGAAAAACGTATTTTAGTTTTAGTCGCCATTGATACAAAATTAATAATTCATATATTTAGTTAACATTAGGATGATAAAAGATACATTTCATCTACCAAAACCGTCCGAGACGCTGCATGGCCGACCAATGACACATCAATTTTAACACGTCAACCAGTTGTCGGCCCCACACTTCTAAGTTAAAAAAAACATATTATCAGTGTGGTAACTAGCGGCCGACCACCGGCTATTATATAGTAGTGCTATTTTCACTAACATAACACATAAAATCTTAGTAAATTTTGTATCATTAACAACGTGAGAGATAAAAATAAAACCAAAATTCGCCGCCAGTAGGCTGGATTTTGTAGAAAAAATTGTCCCAGTAACCGGCCGCACGAGTTTCAACATAAAAATATTAAAAATGTTTATTTTATCATTTTAACTCGTAAATTTAGTTCATGTGTTTGCCGATAAATGCTACGTAAACAGTGCAAACAAATTAATTCAACTTGTAATTAAAGTTTGAAAATGTTCTTAACGACGTTTCCGAAAAACCAGAATCAAAATTGATTGCAAATAACCACCGGCATTTTTTTTGTGTCTACTTAAATGATACCTAAAATAAACGCAAGATGGTGCAGTTTTGTGTTTTTTTCGCGGAATAGCGGCCGACTTCTTAGCATTCAAAAATATTATTGAATTATATTGCGAGTGTCAAGTTTATTCAAGTTGAAGTAATTTGTGGCCGACTACTGAAGGTGGCCGGAACACTGGCGAAATCACCCAATATGTGAATCTACGTCAAAATTTTCGACCAATGAGGACTTATCCGAGTGGTATGCACTAACCAATGAATAGGCAGCGTTTAATGTTCCACATTACATATGTTTGGAAATGTCGCGTAATGACAGTTTGGAAGCCTAATTCACGAATTAATATGTGTTAGTTCCATATGTGTGCCTAATTCATGACTTAAAACATTTAAATCATATTATGTACCTAGACAGGGCTAAATCCAAGATAATGGTCCCATTGCATATACAACGAAAATGATTATTTCACTATATTATTGAATGTGCTAATAACAAAATGAAAGATAATTTACGTTTAAAAAGTAAGTATTAAATATGATATTACACTTTAAAGTTTCGAAAAATGCACTGCATATTTTGACATTTCATAGGCATATATGAGGTTAGGCTAGGTTATTAGGTTTGGTTAGGTTAGGTTATTAGGTTTGGTTTGTTTAATTTAGATAAAGATTATTTTAGTTAGATTAAATTAACAGGACATTAAATTATATAGTGAAATACTTATTTTCATTGTATGAACAACGGGGCCATATTCTTGGACTATTCCCTACTCAGTGAACATCGGATATTCTCCCGAGGACTTTTTAATATCAAGAAGGATGGATGACATTCGGACCCTTTCATACTGAAACTGGAATAATCCAAGACTATGGTCCCGTTGTTCATACAATGAAAATATGTATTTCACTACATAATTTAATGTCCTGTTAATTTAATCTAACTAAAATAATCGTAATCTAAATTAAACAAACCAAACCTAATAACCTAACCTAATCAAACCTAATAACCTAACCTAACCTCATATATTGCCTGTGAAATGTCAAAATATGCAGTGCATTTTTCGAAACTTTAAAGTGTAATATCTTATTTAATACTTACTTTTTAAACATAAATTATCTTTCATTTTGTTATTAGCACATTCAATAATATAGTGAAATAATCACTTTCGTTGTATATGCAATGGGACCATTATCTTGGATTTAGCCCTGAAACTGTGATCATCGCGTCTGGACTTGGGATCCGAAGCTTCAAAGAAGGTATGTGAATACAATAAATAATATAACATATTCAAGTCAGATCAAAACATTTTTATACTTTAACATCACTTTATTCGTACTTAAATTTAAATTAATTAAATTACAATGGTGGTAAAAAAATATATAGCTGTAACATAAAAGTGTTTATGGTAAAAATAAAGTTTATACGAAGTCTTTACTAACCTAAACATAAATATTTATATTAAACCCAGGCTTTAAAAATTGACGCTGAATAGTATTATATCCGTTATCGGCATAATTTTAATTTCCATTTCAACGCTAGACACTTTTTGACATCTGTAACCTCTCTTAGTGACGGAAAATAATATTGCGTATAATAATATCAAATAAAATTGTTATACACACAATTTTTGTGTATATAACAAGGCGTCATTCCAGATTTTTCAAAGAATCAGTGGTTAAAGAATTTAGTTTATGAGCAAATTGCTATAATAAGTACTTCTCATAACAATTAGTTTCCAAAAGTGTAGCTGTATTTAATTTCGTATTGCCTAGGTTTGATACAAAATTAAGAAAATTGGCCCTAACAATAATATAATACTTAACAATTGTATGCACATTTTTGGTTTAGAAACGTAAAAAACTACACATATAAAATGATGAATGTATTCGACTAAAAAATAAGTATTATAATATAAATTTTAAGTACCTTTTGATTTTGACGTGTATATTAATGATGTCATATAAATCAAAATAAAACATTATGTGATTGAAGTATTACAAACATAAATTTTTAAAAACCTATCGAAATCTTTTTAATTTTTAGATTACATTTTTGTCCATAGTTCATTTGATTTTTTAAGAAATACATAATTTTATTTTAAGAATTTAAATGTTTACAATTAAAGCATTTTTTTTCAAAATCTTAACAAGTAATTACATTAAGATTATTAGATGTAGATGCAATATTTATATTTCGATTTTTTTTTAATACAGAAAAAGTTATATCAAGTAGGCATAAAATGGTGAATTAATATATAAATGAGATTATAATCAATAAATAATATAGATGGGATGCGAATGAGTAATTATAAAACGAAAAATACTATGGAATAAATACGGGTTACTGATTAACATAAGAAATTTTCCAAATTCACGAATTTCAGTCCTTTCTTGTACAGCTGTCCTCTTAGATCTGAAACAAACGGAAAGGTAATTCAATATATATTTTTAATTATTTCAACGTACCTATCAATTTAGTTCAAGTCGGTTAAAATTGAGTATACTTTCAATGGAGCATATGAATTTCAGATATTTCTTTTTTTAGTTAATGTTAGGATTTTCTGTCTGTCACTGGAGTAATCAGAAATTGAATCCTTGTAGCGGAGAATGCTTGTATTTAAGCAATATTATATTCATGTATTTTTTGCAAATTAATTAAAACATTTCAGTCTTAAATACTTAATGCTTTTTGAAACTGATAACCTTTAATGAGACACAATTTTTTTAATACGCTCTAAAAACTATTTTCTGTTAAATTCAGATAAACATTTGAAAATGAGATATTTTTTGAAATGTTGGACATGCTTTTAATTACGTTTACTGCAATATAACGCGTTATTTTAAGAACCACGTTAGATATAATATTATTAATATTTTATTTAAAGCATTAACATTGTGGTTAGACATTAAAACAGAGTGTTAGTTAACATAGTAAAAACAACTACCAGATTTAAGGTCTACCGGTTTCGAGACGTACCCGTCTCTTCCTCAGGACCAACACTAAACCACTATGTTCACAACACTATACACCACAACCATAGTACTGTTTACCTTTCAGAAACATTTACCACATGCGTGTTAATCTTGTCAAAGACTAGCATGCAATAACTTGCCTTGAATAATTGCGAGTTTGACTGGATTCCCGAGACCTACAAAGTTCTTCTCCTAACGCAAGGAACGAGCTTTTCACTGTTATAGTTAGTTGTAAAACCCGTCATTAGTTAAAAAGTCCCATTAATTACATTCGATTAATGATGCATTTACTAATATCAGAATAACGCCTAAATAGTATTGCTAAACTTTCACCAATATTTATCACATGCGTGTCAATCCTGTCAGAGACAAGCATGCACTAACTTGCCCACAGAACAATCAGGAATCTACGAGGGAGAGAGACTGGGAGGGGGCGGGGTCTAAAGTAGCTCTTGACAAATCTTTTGTTAACTTTCACAAGAACAAAATAGTTTTCTCCTTTGGACTTATAGAAATGAGGAATGAAGGTAGTTACCGCTGTGGGATAGACGAAAGTGTCCACGCTGTCCTTGCCGAGTGCGTTCCTCGCCACGCAAGTGTAGAGGCCCATGTCTGACCAGCGGAGGCTTTGGATGATCAGCTCTCCCGACCTCATCACCTGAAAGAATACAATAAATCAGTCTGACTGTCTGGACCGGCCATACTCGAACTGCGGCCCGTCAAGCTTTGTGTGCGGCCCGAAACACATTTACTATCAGGAAAGTGGTTGGTGAAAAAAAAAACGAGCGAGCCTTACAGTGGTCGCATGTGATGTGTAACATTTGACATCTCACAATTAAAAATGTCAGTCGAGCGGCAACAGAAATTAACATCAAAATTTTATTAAAATATACCTATATATTTATTAATTAGTAAATACAAGTAAAGAAATTGTATGTGCATTTACTTATTGTTAGCTACATTTTTATTTAGAAATGTGTTTGGTCAATTATATGTTTTTATTTATTTTCACAGACGGCGGTAACGTGCCGCTATACACATCGTATGAAAACTTTGAATAAATATTTAAAAATAATCACATAAATTACATACAATTTATGAATGTAACTTGTAAATGTAGTCATTGTTTACATTAATGTAAAAACAACTAAGTATTTATTGGATAGTTTCGAAGATATAAGCCAAAATATATCAAAGTTATAACATCCACACGCTTGACACCAGACGCGAAACATATATACAAAATCAGAAGCGTTGAATGTTGGATGTGTGCGTTTTCGCTGTATTGCTGGCACTTGCTGGACATTGATTTGTTTATAAACGATTATTTTTTTTGATGCATGTGGCCCTAGACCTAGACGACTGGAATATTTTTCAGAGGTTTGTATGTAGATGCTTCTTCTCTGTCTACATATCTGTTACTAAAATGTAAGGTACTAAACATTGGTAAAACATCAATAATTATTATAGTACCGTTGATTACCATTGATCTGTGCATTTTGGCTACTTGAATACACTCCTTTAAAAACTTTGCCATATATTTAAAAAAAAAACTTTTTATTATGATTCAATTTTTTAACGGAGTAAAGTAGTTTATCGCAATTTCCCGGATTGAAGAAGTTCCGGTTCGTATCTCAGTTGTAACCAAATATTTTTTGATCGGTAAATTTTTTCTGCCTATCTTTCTAATTAATTCTTATAATTTGTTTAATATAATATGTTATTCGTATTAAAGTGGCGATTTTATGATAGATCGCTGCAGAATAGTCCAAAATACGAAAACTGAATACGTAATAATAAATTTTACTATCTACTTCTAATTCATTACTGCAGTAAAAAAATGGTTATCTTGTAGTTCGGCTCTGAAACTAATGCCTCGAATTTGTCAGGAATATCAAAAATGGTAAGAAGAAATGAAAATAGTTTTGCGTAAACATAATAATGTATGGAAATTGGGAAGACTTCGTGGCTGGGTCGTGTGTAGGAAATGACTGAAGTCCCAGCTGGATTCAAGACCAATAGGGCGAAGGAGTTTAGGAAGGCCAAAATTAAGATGAAGCGACAATGTTCTCAAAGACATTTCTGCCTTGGAGATCCAGAACTGGAGAGAGCTGGCACAAGGTCGAGATAAATGGAGAAAGACGATTGAGGTGGCCTTGGCCCTTGGGTCTTGACCCACCAGATGCTGTAGAACCAACAGTGATAGTGATGATGAACAATGTACCGACCTTGACTCTGGGATCCTGGCTGGTGATGACGGCTTCGTCACTGTCCATCCAGTACACTTCGGGCCTGGGATTTCCTACTACTTTGCAGGGGAGGACGAGGGTTGTTCCTTGGTCTTCGAGGACGAGCTGGTAGAAGGACACTATCCTCGGTTTCGCAGGAGCAGCCAGGGCTTCTTGGTTCAGGAGCAGGTACTCGCTCAGGTTTGAGGGCTTCGGAGAACCATCTAGAAAAATATGCTTATTAATATAACTGATCTATGAATTTATAGAGTCTAAATAAATCTCGATCGACACTTGGAAGAAAGGCTGACTCACTGTGAGACGTGTGGACAGTGGTGGAACTGAAGTCAGTCTTGGAACCAGACCTGGCCAGGCAAGTGTAGGTGATCTTGTCAACGGGGAGGAAGTTGTTGATGATGAGCCTGGATCGAGCCTTCACGACGCCGCTTTCACTGCCTTCAATAAGTGCGTTGTTTTCGTAGTCTTCAGCCTAGAAGGAAACGAAATTTATTAGCTCTTTTATATTGTGTGATTTATTTTTTATTAACAGCTTACGTGAACCATATTGTTGTTTAATATTGTTGGTTCAAGCTCTTTATTCATATTTAACAGTAAAAAAAGAGTTTTGCCAAAGCAAATGCTGCTTGTCACGGTTGAAAAGAATATCTCAGGGTGACCTGGTTAGCTTCATGATTTGCAGTCATTTTCTTTTATCTGTTTTATCTTTCTTCCACTGAATCGTTGGCAGAACATGACAGTGTTAATACCATTGATGCTGATCTCCTACGTTTTGCAACTGTACCATTAAGAAATATACTGGCATCTGCACACATATCCCCATTATTCCCTTTTTTCCAGCTACCATTCTCGTCTTTGGAGTCGTAACTTCTGCTGAGAATTTTTCAACGGTGTTTAGTCAGTGACCAAGTTGCCGAGGGGCGCGAGTGGTAGCCTCACCTCTGTGATCGGTATGTTGTCCCTGAGCCAGGTGATGACGGGCGCTGGGGAGCCTGACGCGGTGCAGTCCAGCTCGGCGCGGGCCCCGGACACGCGGCGGATGGCGGGGGGCAGCTCCTTGGTGATCTTCACCCAGGAAGGGCGGATCGCCTCGTAGCTGACGCCGGCTGTGGAACAAAAAACAAGTCAGGTTAAATTATGAAATAGCCGCGAAACGCTCGCGTCAAAAATGCGTCAAAAATACTCTGTTGCGTATACCGTGGACGACTAGCAACCAAAGAATGCAATCTCGATCCCGCGAGATCTCGGATTCATCAGCATTTTTTATGTTTTATATGTTTAATTGTATATGTCTATAGGGCTTTTAGTAAGAACTTAAAACTTATGTTCATGTCACATTCAAATAATAAAAATTGCTTTGAATAATATTTGCTGTATTTTATCAACCTAACATAGTAATAAAAACTACTACTAGTTAGTAGTTTTTACTCTACTACATTGACTGATTAATGCTTGGAAAAACGCCTACAAAAATTTTAATGCAATGTTTAATAGTGAGCATTTTATTAAAATTGCTGATATAAAAATGCAAGGCATTGTCGTTAATTGCTATTCAGCTCTATAAATAAAAAAAAACACAAAAGTATTCGGGATCCCGATCCGTAGGGATCCCGCAGGATTGGAAATTCTAATCTCGAGGGATCCCGAAAGGGCAATCCCGACTCGGGCTTGCATTCCCTACTAGCAACCCTAATTAACCCCTCACCCAACAAAACTATAGCTAGACCGCGTTCTAAAGAATGTGCGCAAAAAATATGTGTGTTGTTACGATGCAAAAAATAAACACAAAAGAAGCTTTTCTAGTAAGTAAGTAACCTTTTTTAAACTAAAAAATATATATTTATTTGGAATATCATATTAAGGCTTGTAATACGGGTTTGCCAGGCAACTTTTACCCGCTTTCTTCTTACCGGACAAAGCTAGGGAATGGTCTTTTGATTGTGGTCAACCTATAGTATCACGCACACTTAGAACAACTAAGCCAATCAAAATAAAAAAATTTCCCTCCATTGTTTAATAGTATGAACTTAAATATTTTGAATACGTCACAAGACGCGAGAATTCCAATTTGTATTTTCAGAAAATGCTACTTGTCAACAAAGTTTATCATGGATATACGTAAGTGTGCCAAATGTATCAAATGAACTATTAGAATTGTTGTAGCTTGTAGCGATCCAACTCTTAATTCGGCCCTGAAACTGTGTACGTAAATCTGTCTAATCTTTGAGTTACCACAAGATTATGAGCATTTAGGATCTTGTTCGCTTAGCAAAGACTCCCTAGAGAAATTAACAAAGAAGTGTGTCACCTTTAAAGCGTGGTAATAAAGAAACCAATTAGATTTTATTATAAATGTAAACTCTCGATAGGATTGAAACTAAAAACTCCCGTTATATTTTGCAATTAGTTCTTGATAATCAGACTTGTTGCATTTGTTAATTGTCTTACCATTTATATCACTTTCTCATCAGTTAGTCTTGTATTTTCTGTATATATGTTTATAAAAATGGTTTAGGTTAAGGTTAAGGTAAAAAAAATTATGATTAGGTACCCGTCAATCGATATTTTTTTTTAAACATACAAATACAAACAATATAACATGTCATTTTTAAGACCCTACCAAGCCACTTTTTATGGCTTGTTGGTAGTGATCGATTTGCTCATCTAGAAACATAATAGTTTGAAAATTTGTTTATACTTATAATTAATATTTACAATCGGAACAGCTCATCTTTAAGCATAATTTTATACAGATACCTAACTAAATATGTGATAAAAAATAAAAAATACATAAGTATAGTAAATTAAACATACGAGTACAACAATCATACAACTCCTTACCGAGTAGCCACTCTCTCATTTTGTCATTATTACAGGAATATTCGCATTTAAGTTCTGGCGGTAGTAAATTAAAAATTCTAGGAACTATATATTCGAGCGTTATACTGCCATATTTGTTACTTATTCTAGGTATGATTAATCCCTCATTAAAGGTGAAACACGTATTATGTTTATGTATGAGTTGACTACTAGTATATTGTTCTAAAATTATGCTAAACCACAAAATTCCTCGGACTGACAGTGTATTTATAGAGCTATATAGTAGTCTTTTATTTTTCCTTTGAGTAAGGATATCAATTGGTACAATTTTTTTAATGATGGTATACTGAAGGCTCTGTATCATTTTACTGTTAGTTTCGTTGAGTGTCCCCACGACTTGATTCCATATCTCAATAAAGATTCGACCAATGAATATAAAAGAAAGTTTTCTATAACACCATAAGAATAACCCACTTCAAATTGTAAATTCAATTCTTATAAAGAATAAATATTTATGACCACTATAAAAACCCGTATATTTCCATTGTTGAAGCGGTCTCAACTGCCCTAGCGACAGATTTATACAGTTTAGCGCACAGGTGTTCATTGAGTCCTTAGAATGAATCTCTTAGAATATTTAGATGAACTGACAGAATTTAAAGAAGTCCCACCGTTTCGAATAATGCAACGTTTTCGATCAGTACGCAAATCTTCAACGCACGGCGTTCGATGCATTTGGTTGGATAAAGTAAAGAAACCCGAGCGGATCTGTACAAATTGGAGCACTCTTTAACGCCGACTTTTGCGGGAAGATCCCTATCTAGGTCGTACAACGACACCAACATTAGTTGCGTTAAGAGACTTTGAATAACTTGAATACATTTGGAAAGGTACACGATCTTTGGAGGCTGCTTGTTGCCAGGGAAGAGTTACGAAAATCAGCGGACGGACATATTTACATACAAAGGCGAGGTACATGATCCAATAGTAAGAATGTATTATTTCCCAAAATTCGCAGTTTGTATTGACATTTCTGTTTTTATATTTTTTTGTTCATTTATTTAATTAAGCAACAAACTATTGTAGGTTTGAGAGCGTTTTTTATTCTTAATGATGGACATTCACTGGAAATGCATATTTCGGCGCTTTTTTTTACGAAAATGTGGGTTTTTATTATTCATTTATATCAGAATTTATATTCTAGATTGCAATTTTTTAGAGCGATAACTTAGATAGAACCTTTGTTCTTAAATAAAAGTAATAAACTAGAAATTATTTAAAATAATTATGAAAATATAAGCATTAATCGACAGGCCGCGGCCAAAAAAGTCGTTTTTAGTGTACTAGGCGGCGCAAAGTTTTAATGAATATTTATATGTATGCATTTTTTTAATACGTATAAAGTGTACTTCATTATCTAGAATTCGTGCTTAAAAAATTAAAAAATATTCAATATTAATAAAGTTATAATGCTTTAATTTTGGAAGAAATTTTTACGTTTTTTGTTGATTTTAAAACACTTTTTATTTTTATAAAGAGATGATTTTAAACAGTACATTCTATTTATTACAGTATTTTGAGGCTTTACTGACTAATTAAAAGTTAGTTTTTTTTTTAATAAAAAACCTTAATTATTATTTAAAAATAATAATTCCAAAGTATGAAATGTGCCGATATACATTCTGATATAAATTAATAATAAAACCCCACATTTTCGTAAAAAAAAAACGCTGAAGTATGCATTTACAATGAATGTCCAGCCTTAAATCCAAGTCCAGGCAAACGTATTTAACTTACCATTCGAAAATCATGATATACAAATTTAAGTTTTACTTATATTACAATTTCATTATAACCACAGTAAAATGTTATAAAATCGTATCAGTTTTTAGCTTTACAGATAATTTTAAAACAATAAACAGGCATTTTAAATGTGAGAAGACCATATAAAATATAATATTAATATGTAATTAAACGGTGCTGGCTGGGAGTAATATTAATTACATTAGAAATTTACTATGTTTTAATTATTGTTTGAGGAAAGTAATGATTATTACAACACGTGATTAGAATGATAATGTGTCTAGTAATTTTAGTTTAAAATTACGTAATTATATTTATCATTTATTTAAGACTCTAATCTTTTCGCCGCACGTGTAATGTTGCATTTGTGCAACACGAGACGGAAATAGATTCGTATAGGTCAGGTCAAAATTTTGTTGGGTCAAGTAAGATTAATTAAATCGTTTTTTTGTCGGTTCCCGAGACTCACCAGATGCAAAGCACCAATTGCTATGGTGCTTGGGCGGCATAAGTTTCAGATATACAGGGTTATTTAGAAAACATTAATAACCTCGCAGGACTATACTCCTGTCTTGATTATGAGTCGAAAATTTTCATGCTATCATGACCTAATATCAATATTTATGGAGATATGGACATCAAAGTTTGCATTTTTTTTTTCAATATTTCTTACTTATTTTTTGTAAAACGTTGGACTATCTCAACAGCAACTTATATCGATAACTAAAAATTCATTTGTTTCAATGTTAAATAAAATGATAAAAACCCTGAAAAAATTCCAATTGGAATATCTTCCAATTGGAATTCGATGGCAGAGATGTACCGATATTACCGTATTTGTAATAAGCATAAAGCCATACACAGGTTCGAAGTTTAAAGGGTAATATAATGAGGGATATAAAAATGTCATATAAAACGTAACCTAATTTAGCTTTGAGCCAGCAGCTTTTACCGCATCGTTCATACTATATACGCAAGCTAGTTAATGTTTGGACTGCTTAATGACGTGCGACTCTAGCACTTTCCCGGAATAAGGCTGCTACTTAACGATATCTATAAAGCTATTTAAGGTTAAAGGAAGTACGTTAGGTTAGATTAAGGAAGGTTAGATTAGCTATCTGTATTTAAATGTACATAGAAATAACTAGTATTTCCGAGTGTGGACCAGAATTGTAATTTCCCGCCGCCGGCGTCGCGGCGTGGCCTAGACTTATGTAAATCATATTGGAATTAATAAAAAAATCTACAATAGATTGGTCTCACTGTTGGTATGTACTGTTACTAATAGAAATTTCAGTAGATAATGCCCTTTAACGAGGAGTTCAGTGCCGAAACAAATTTCCGTGTGTAACAAACATGTAGGTGGATAAAATTTGAATAATTCATATAAAATAACTTTGTTAACACCACTTTTTTATTGAAAAAAAATCAACACGTTTCGAAGCCAATGGCTTCTTCGTCAGGATAACAAAATAAATAAATAATTTTGCTATATTTGAAGAAGAAGGATAAAATTTGATTTATGTATTACTATAATCGGCTGCGAAATAAAAATGTTGGTTCTACAATAAGTATTAAAGTAATTTTTTTTTTTAAAATCAAAAATTCTGGTAATTGTTTCGATTTTAATCACATTTTTAAATTCTGTTTCCTTCTTTAGTCCGAGTAGATCTACTAAAGATCGGATGCATTAGAAGTACTCGAGTTTTGAACAAGAACAGCCAATATTTGCATTAAATCTTTGCTATTTGGTGTTACACGATTATTTGGAGGGAATTGCATTAGTTTTGCGATGTTGTATTCTTACATGGTTCACAGTTTCTGAGGACTTTAGTCTCTTTAATGGTGCCCGCTTTAATGGTACATACTGACCCGAAGGGTTGATAAATAAAACTTGACAGAAAGCTGCCCGGGGAGCTTTCTGAACCAGGTGGCAATTAAACGTAGAAAAAAACAGTCAGTCCCACAGATTACAGAGGATTTATAAGGAAGAAAGATACCCATTTATTCACCGAGATCGGAACACACCTGCTATGAGGTCACCACAGAGATTTCGACACTTTATGAAGACATTAAACAATGCGAAAAGACAAGACTACCCAAGTTTGCTTGGGATTTCCACAGAGTAAATCTGCTATTGAATTTACAATGGTCAGAAAATAATTGCATAATATAGTGATCTGGGATAACCCAGTGGGATTCACTTTGAGTATGACTTCTTTTATCGATGGTATAATGGTAATAGTTAAGCAAAAAGGATAGATTTACTATTACTATTACTCTTACTCGCGATCAAACAACCGACCCTTAGTGCTATCGGGTGGATAAATAAATGTATATGTTTTCATCCCTGGGATGTAATAAACGAATGGCAGGTGACTAGAAAGGGACATATTCATGATACTCACTTAAGAAGGACGGACTTTTTTAAAATTAAAATTAAAATTATTAACTTCTTCTTCAAACATAGCAAAATTATTTTGTGGTGACGTTATAATTATAATTTATAGAATTAATTAAAAGATAATTATTTGCAAAAAGGACCTGATTATTTATAACATTCAATTTAAAACGTGTAGAAATTTTGAAGTTAGAGTTAAGGAACACTTAAGGTGTTTAAATAGTAATGATTATTCCGAATTTTCTAACCATCTTTTGGCTATGGATCATTCTTTTGATGTTAATAAGGGTTTACAAATTTTGCGTACAAATTATACAGAATCATAGTTTGATAAATTAGAAATATTGGAAATAAGAAAGAGTGCTAATATTAAATTGAATGTTTTAAATAATCAGGTCCTTTTTGCAAATAGTAATGTTTTAAATTTATTTTCATGTTGAGTAGGTATTTTATATTATTCATTTTCCATGCATAACTTTTTAACATTTCGATTATCTATACTTCGATTTTTAAATTGTATTTTTGTTATCCTGACGAAAGAGCCATTGGCTTCAATAATAAAAAAAGTGGTGTAAACAAAGTTTAATTCCATGTCCATCTCCAAGGTATGCCAAGCTGGTTGATTGTCACAACGTAAACTGTCAACACAGGCAGCACTCACAGTTTACTTCCAGGGCGTTGTCAATCTGGTTGTTGTCTTGGTTACCGGTCTCGAACATGGGGATGCTGGCCGCGGAGCCGCCATCCTGGAGGGACAGGAGCGCCAGCGCGCAAGCGAACAATATCGACATCATTTTGAGCGGGAGATGGACGATTCTGATTCAAAATTGGAACGCGATGAGACTGAAACAAAAGAAGAGCACAAATTAGAATGGAAGAAGAAGAAGAAAATCCAGCCAGGCTGCAAAATAAATGCGATAGATTAATTATTTTATTTCGACCAACGCAAATGTCGTGTCCAAACAGTGAATTAATATGTGACATTTTGGTTCAAAATTTGAAATTGTGATGTAAACGAAAGCCTTTTAAAATTTCTGTCCTAACTTCTATTTTGCAACAAAACTCTGCAACATCCTTCTTCCAACCTTTAAAAATATTGAAAAAATTTAAGAGTTGAGTCGATGAATTATAAGGAGTATTAAAAATTACGTAGAAATTTAAAAATTGAAAATAAATAGGTATAAACTAGTCCACCTCAGCACAGGAACCCCTAGTGAGGAGGAATAAGAACACAAATATCAACAATAACATTATACATACATACTATTATATTAAATATGTACAAATTGTATCTGAATAGAACCTAATAAAAAAATAATAAAAAAAGGTGGGGTATTGAAACATTATACCACCACCATAAAGCTTCAATTTCTATTAACTACACAGGCAAAATTATTCAGTTTGTACACTCACTTTATACTCCTGATTTCTTAGATTCTTATTTTTTTAAATAAACAATTAAAAAAATATTATTTGGTTATTTATGAAAGCAGAATAAAATTCGTTGAAATGTTTGTAACAAAATTTAATAATCAGACTTGAAACCGATTAAAAAATAATGTAAGGTCGCGAAGACGTTGGAGCCAAAGCTTCAATTTTTGTCTATAAATTCGCGCCAAAATGCGACGGATGTTAGCGCCTGCGTACCGGAAGTCGAACAAACTCGGCGATCTCCCGAGACGAGCGCTTAAATAGCGGCCGCCGCGGTAGGTACCGCGCGTGTGTCGGTTTGGGATGCAAATTTTATGTGAGATCTGTAAAAATGAATAATATTCCACCGATCCCAGCATCTAAAATTCTAAACCGTCTCAACGTGATCCTTCGGCGTTCTAATATCAAATTTAAATAAAGACACAATACAGGCGGGCGAAAAAGCCGTGTACAATGATTTGGTATCCTTTTAAAAATTGTTTGATGTATGTACATATGTAAGTATTAAGTTCGACATGGTTACCCCGAAAGAGAATTTTTTATGTGTACATATAAGTGTGCATCCCTCTCTCAAAAAAAAATCTTTTTGGAATATTCCAAGAAAAATATGTGGACAAACAAAATATATCGTGGTGACTACAAATTTTAATTTTTTAGTTTTTTTTTTACATTTACAGAAAGTCACATGTTCAAAAGCCACAAAAATTTAATTTTTTACCTTTTAATTGTCAAATTCGGAATTTTATTCCCCCAGTAGCTTGTTGGTCTTGTGGTTAGGACACTGGACTCGTGATCCAAAGGTCGCTGGTTCGAACCTCACTCCAGACTAGCAAGTTAGTCCTATTTTCATAGCACAAGCGTTTAGCTTAGTTTGAAAATAGTAAGAATATTGATGTGACACGTATTCCGTGTTCACATCTCTATTTAAAAAAAAAAAAAAAAAAACATATAGCCACGTTCGAAAATTCACTTAATTTATACGTATTTACCTATACATTGTTTTTTTTTTTAATTTATATTTACACACATGTAGTTTTTAAATTGAAGCGCATCGATAAGTAAGTACATGATCCTAATGTATTTCTATCTGATACGTTTCATTGGAGTAAAGTGCTAATTTTATTTAATTTGTGGATACCTTGAATATATATTTCTACCGAAATTATACTTTCCAACCTAACTAATCTATAGGTTAGTTAGGTAAGGTTACCACTACTAACTAACTAACCGAACCTAACCTAATAGTCTGGTTAGTTAAGATGTAAACTATACCAAAAAATTTCTATTAAAAATATACTTTCATTGTGACAGATATATTACGTTTTTGTTGGTCATCTAAAATTTTGAGGCTGAGTCTATGGTCAGATATTTTAAAATTGGCAACACTATATTGCTGCTGTACTAGGTAGGTAAATATTTAAATTACATTATATTTTTTCGCAGAAACCATTTTAGGGCGGATTTTGATTGCTCGTTTAGTAAGAATTTGAAAGGTACTCTATTTTTGGTTGCCAAATAAATCCTCTAGCGTGTGAAATGCCGGAAATCAATCGCGAAATCACATTTTGTATGGAATTGAAATAATAATAAAGGAAAACTGTAAAGTTTTCCATCATCAGATTGAAGAGTTTCCAGCATTTTCAGATATTCCTCACTGCAAATGCATATTTCGGCGTTTTTTTTACGAAAATGTGGATTTTTATTATTCATTTATATCTGAATGTATTTTAAACACTGCATTTTTTAGGGCAATAACTTAGATAGAACCTTTGTTCTTATACAAAAGTAATAAACTGAACATTATTTACAATAATTAAGAAAATATAAGCATTAATCGACAGGCCGCGGTCATAAAAATCGTTCTTATTATCCTAGGCGGCGCAAAGTTTTAATGAATATGTATATGTAAGCATAATATGTTTTTTATACGTATAAAGTATACTTTATCATCTAGAATCCGTACTAAGGAAATTAAGAAACATTCAATATTTATGAAGTAATAATGTTTTAAATTTGCATGAAATTTTTACGTTATTTGTTGATTTTAAAATTATCTTTTTTTTTTAAAAATAGAGATGTGAACACGGAATACGTGTCACATCAATATTCTTACTATTTTCAAACTAACCTAAACGCTTGTGCTATGAAAATAGGACTAACTTGCTAGTCTAGATTGAGGTTCGAACCCGCCTCCTTTGGATCACGAGGCCAGTGTCCTAACCACAAGACCAACAAGCTACTCAAATGCTTTTTATCTATATAAAGAGATTATTTAAACAATATACTCTATTTATTCCCATATTTTGAGGCTTAAGTCACTAAATAAAAGTTAGTTTTTTTTAATAAAAACACCTTATTTATTATTTAAAAATAAAAATTCCGAAGTATGAAATGTGCCAATAAATGGCGCCCTGCCAACGGCCTTTATAATTACGTCATTCACATGAACAATCTAAGTTATTGCCCTAAAAAAAATGCCGCCTACAATATACATTCTGATATAAATAAATAATAAATACCCACATTTTCGTAAAAAAAAAACGCCAAAATTTGCATTTGCAGTGAATGTCCAGCCTTAACGGAATATCGCGTGCATTTCACATCACGCTTGCGTACGAATGTGCTTTTATCTTAATGCTCTTGTGTGACTAATTAATTTTATAGCACTCAGGACACCTACTGAAGTTGATACAAGAATGTATCTTGTCTCCTTTGGGTCCCACGCTTTACAAGGCTCTCGGCCGTTACATTAAGATAAATAATATTAAAAATAGTGCCCGTTAAAAATAACGGAGGTATATCATCTCTTCTGTGCAATTTTAATGCTTAAATTAAAGAATAAGTGTACCGATAGATGATGCAAGATTATAAATCTAACTGATATCTTGTATAATACTTACAATTTCATATTAACAGAATTTATTCTACTTTACATGCTATGCTATGCTTAAAAATCATACGTTTATTTAATTTACTATTTTTAATTTTTAAGTATTTTTTTAAATTTCTGATTGGATTCGTAATTGATTTCAAATAGACATTGTATGTAGTGATGCAACGAACACTACTTTCACGAATACGAATATCAAACCTACTATTCGGCGAATACGAATACGAATAATTCAACAAGGTTATAAATATCACACCATTGTTTTTTTTTTACTAAGAGATTTAATAATTAAAATTTACCACCGGCAAATTTTTGTTCAAGAAGAACAACATTTGTAAATTCTCAGGCATTAGGCGATTTCTTTTATCCGTTTGTACGTTCTCAGTGGTGAAAAATAATCTTTCTGAGACGACAGTAGACGGCTTTAATGAAAAATACTTCTGGGCCAGTTTTTTGCCAAGTTATTAGATTTAATTTGAAATTATTTTATAAGAGTTAACACTTTTGCACACAACTGAAATAAAATAGAACGAACAATACGTATTACAAAACAAAAACTACATGAAATGAGCACCTAACCTTATTATTAACCCAACGAAACTAGATGAAATAACTCATGTTATGCTGTGAAACAAGTAAGAATTTACATCTTGAGAACTCAACAAATCCATTCATTCAATGTTAGGGGAATCCCCGATAATAGAGTGCGTAGGTGTGTTCGGATACACGGTGCACAGCCAAACCGTAATTTGCGTTGCGTTTAGTTATAAATAGTTTGTTTTTAATATTCGTGATGATATTCGGCGAATACGAATATTCGTATTCGTTGCATTACTAATCCTGACACATTGTTACTTTGTATTATTATTACTTTTTGATCATTAATAGTATTCGCAAACATTTGTAATTATGTTAATAATACTGCATAATGCATATACTCGTATATCTCCTAAAGTTAGATGTTTATAAATGTCAAAAAATTTAAAATCCTATTTTAAAAATGATACTTTTAAATATATGACCGATCTTATTACTGCTTTAGTAATTTTCTAGTCGTTTTGTTGATCGAATGAAGTTTTAAAACAACTGTTCTAATTAAACAGCAATTAGTAGAAGTAAAACATAAATTTGTTTTAAGATTTAAATTGTAATGAGAAATGATGCAACATTTATATTTGTGTCAAAGCTACTTAACAGGATTTTTCTCATTTGAGGGTGCATATAATATAATGTACATAATGTACATTTTAATATTAAAATTAAAATAAATTTAAATATGTTGGTTTTAGGTCCGCCTTTGAGTTTACAAGGAATTATTTTAAAGCATCCGATAGTACTAATTAGATCATAATTGTATACGTATTGTTGCATTGTTGAGATGTGATCATTTAACAATCCATTTAGAGAAATCAAATGAACTCTCCGGTTGTCATGGAAGATATACGACTCATCTTATAATTCTTGCGTGTCACAATTCATTTGACCCCAAACTCTTGAATGATATAAATGTATCCCTTGATTGGCCATCTGGCGCTGTGTCACTGATAGTGTTAGTTGAAAAATGTATGTACTGATATACACTTATATACGCGATGGGCAGCGTTGAGGAATTCGCAGTCAATCGCGCTTACAGTGATAATTTACGATTGGCGATCGTAATTATTGTCATTGTAAGTCGGTGTGACTGTGGCGGCACGTTGCTGATATAACGTGATTAATGACGGAGCGGAGATGTTAATTGGCAAGATCGCGAGATTTACTAAATGTGAAGTACTTTAATAAATCTTTAATTAATAATAATAATAATAAAAATGTAAAATCTTTAATAAACCAAGTCTTTATGAAACTGTTAAATATGGAATACCCCAGGGTACGGTATTAGGTCCATTACTCTTCGTAATTTATGTGAATGAGATTTTTGATATAAAATTGAACAGCGAAATGATTTCTTATGCAGATGATACAGTAATATTATTAAATTCAAAAACATGGATTGATCTAAAAAATAAAATATCCAAAGACATAAATAAGTTAAAAACTGGTTCGACTCTAATATCTTATCATTAAATAGCGAAAAAACATTATGTACCGTTCTCGATAAATAGCTGCGACCTTCCATCAGATTTTAATATTGTAATTCATAAAAATGCAGATGATATTAAACGTAAACTCACATGTGCAAAAACTTGCATATCTATTAAAAAAAATCATGTAATAAAATGTCTCGGTATTTAATAGATACTAATATGAAATGGAAGCCTCATATAAATGATTTGATCAAAAGAGTTAGTAAAATTATATACATATTCATTAGAGTGTGTATTATGACAATTAAAACTGTGTATTATGCTTTGATTCACTCAATCCTACAATATGGTATCGTTGGGTGGGGAGGATCACATAAAACATCAATAAACACACTCTAATCTAGCTCAAAAAAGTATAATTAAAATTATTTTAAAAAGACCTAGAACGTACCCTACAAACCGATTATTCATTCATAGTCTTTTATATTACGTTAACAGATTTGTCACTGCATAATTATTTTCACATTTCTATTGCATTCGTTATTTTGCTAACGTAAATTTATCATTAAATATCTCTTTCTTCCTCTATTGGTTCAATTCTCAAAAAATTTGCTGACTATTCTGCTAAATATCCCTCCTTCGTCTATCGTCCGAAAATCCTCCACATCCGTCCCCTTCGGCCTTGTACCTACGCCTCCCTGCGGAACCATTTGGGGAGGTAGCATTTACTTCAGAGTATGCGTCCAGATATGCATTTTTCCTCTAAACTCTACCTGTTGCACTTCTTGAGAAGCTGATCATTCATATAACTCACCGATCTACGATATTCTAAGATCATCTCGGATGTTCAATGGTTTCTGTATTATTCGTGGAGCTTATTCTATGTGTCCCAAGTCTCGCAAACGTACATTTTCTTCGCGTAGTTAAATTTGCGAGTTAGGTTTTATAGTCACAAGCTTTGAGGTCACTCAATGGAGGTCATGTAGTCCTCTAGGTATGAGTAGGGTGGAAATTTTTTGTGTGTGATCTGCCGTTTATCACATTAGGAGTCGGCGGACAATCAGAATCAAAAAAAAAATTGTAAATGATTACGGATATTTTATACGAACCGTATGTTTTGCCGTGAAACGCTTTTCGACGTTTCGTTGAAGTCATATTCAACGTCATCAGGAAAACGACCTGTACCCGCGGAGGTATGGGGCGGACCGATTACTGTTTCCGGGGGCGTAAATTATATGCACTTTGTTGTGGAGTGTTCACTTCTTCTACGATAGAGGTCGCCAGTGTGCAGTATGTACTAATTACGTCGTTGACTTTTCTGCGACGTCTCTCGAAGGTTGAATCAAAGTCGTGAGAACAGGGCGCCAAATGCTTGATAGTTTGTAACTGTCATCTCTTTTGAATTGGGATGTTTGTATATTCTGTTGATAAGATTTTTGTCTTGTCCATTCTGGTGAAATGACAGAGATTCCCTTTGTATGCATGTTCGCAGATTGCTGATATATTGGAGTTGTTTTTAATTGCTCCAATATGTTCCTTCAAGTAATCAGTCCGCCCTATACCTCCGCGGATACAGGTCGTTCTCCTGATGGCGTTGAATGCGACTTCAACGAAACGTCGAGAACAGTTTCTCGGAAAAACATACGGTTCGTATAAAATATCCGTAACCATTTACAGTTAAATATGTCTAATGACCGTAATAAAAACCTTTAAAATTTTAATTGTTTAATATAGTTTCATTATTTAAGATGTAAACCGGGGGAAATATTTAGATATTTTGAATTTTAAAAAATCGTTCCTAAAACATAGATTCTCTAATATCTTGCCTTTTTCAAATCGCCAATTGATATGGATTCTAGCTTAAACAAAATAAATTAAATATGCATCATATTTTTAACAATATAGTTACCTGCGCAACCCGTTTTAATAATCTATGCAGAGAATGATAATTTTTCTAGTATTTGCCTTAGAGACAAAAATGCATTAATATTCCACTCCGAGATAAAGCTTATCTCTAGACGACCGACATCTGAATAGAATAATAAATTTTAGGAGTATGTTTTTCCTTATTTTTCTTTAAATCTTATGTAGATATTAGTAGGACTTGTACGCTAATAGTCACTTGACTATAGTGGTCATATATTGTCTGTATAATGCATGTCACTAAATTTATCAATACCAAGAGTAATCATATGATATTTAAATGTGTTTTAGCTGTGATCATTAAAAAAAAATCATTCTTTTTTCATCAATTTTTGTAATTATATATTCATTCGTTGATTCACACCTTTTAAAAGATAGATGTATTTATTTAAGTAATACGCTGCCTTATAGAATAAGTACGTAATATAATTAAATGATATATTTATTAGCTTAGTGGTGTATTGGTCATGACGCTAGCTAGTGATATGGTGGTCGGTGGTTTGAGGCCCGTTCTAGGACACCAGAAAGTTAGTTCAATTTTAATAGCACAGATGTTTAGCTTACTTAAAAAAAGTAAGAATATTGATGCGCCACGTATTCTAAGTTTCTAAGTAGTGATGCAATAAATACGAATACGAATATTTGTATTAGTTATATATATCATCACGAATATTAAGACCAAACTATTTATAACTGAACGCAATACAAATTACACACCTGCGCAATATATTATCGGGGATTCCCCTAACATTAATGAATGAATTTGTTGAGTTCTCAAGTTGTCAATTGTTACTTGTTTCACAGCATAACATGAGTTCTTTCATCTAGTTTCGTTGGGTTATTAATAAGGTTAGGTGCTCATTTCATGTACCTTTTGTTTTGTAATACATATTGTTCGTTCCATTTTTTCTAATAACAATTCTCGTAAGCGTGAAAAAAATTATATTTGGAAACATTTGGATAAGTTAAATTTAAAAGAAATCGCTTAACACCTGAGAAGTTACAAATATTGTGCTTTTTGAACAAAAATTTGCCTGTGGTAAATTTTAATTATTAAATCTCTTAGTGAAAAAAGAACAGTTGTGTGTTATTTATTGCCTTGTTCAATTATTCGTATTTGTATTCGTATTCGCCGAATAATAGGTTTGATATTCGTATTCGTGAAAGTAGTATTCGTTGCACCACTAGTAATTTGTACAACATTTAAATGTGTCCATTACAAAGCACAGCTGTAAATTAAAAAAATGAATGATCCTTCTGATAAGCCATTGCTTTTTTTCTCGGAAAACAATTTGCGTAATCGAAACCCTTACTCTACTACCAAAATTGAAGACCTTAATCGCCGTACCGCGTCATAGGGTCTCAAACTACCTACCAACCAGTCACATGTACCGGGCCCTACCACCGAAGGCGGTGACAAGCCGTAGTGGAGCCAAGCCTTTACGTGTGTTTGAACACGTACATAACTGGATTGTATATACTCTATGCACATAACAAAAAGTTATAACAAGTCTTGGCAAAACTGCAAGTCTTTGACAAGGATTTGTGAGTTCGAGGAATTTGGGAAATTACTTTGTGAAGTGCATTGGTGGCATGCACGACTGACTTCGAGCCCAACAGCTGAAATCTAAAAATTCATTTTTATTTATTTTATATTTATGGGTGAGTTCCATCCATTTATGGGAGACACCATAGAGTATGAAATTGACGGACACGAACTAAACCCGTACTTAGGAAATAGGATTGGGTCACAGAGCAAGATTTTGAAGAAACATTTAAACCGCAGTTAAAGTATTTATTCTTGCATAATTAAATCCCCTAAGAAAAACGCATTTTTAACAATTAGACGTTATTTTTTTTACTTTTAAATTTCGATCCGCTCCGAGTTTCTTTAAGTAAAAACAACTTCGTGTAATAAAGCGCGATTAATTTATAAAGAAACTATACTTTTTAACAGTATTTAGTTTGAGCTTTTCATAATTGTTTTAAAATTGACAAGCTCGTAGAATTTTTTAAATAAGTCAAACGTATTAGAACCAGCCGTAAGACCAAGTTGTGGACCAAGAAATTTACGTTAGTTAATGTCTATACATAATATGTTGGGAGACTATTACAGATAATTTCATCTTGTCTCTTCTGCAGCAAACTATATTTTTTTTTTAATAATTAGCCATGGTGCATAACGTAGGTACAGATTATACAATAATATATTCCTGCCTTGATTATGAGTCGAAAATGTTCAAGCAGTTACGACCTAATTTAAAATCAAAGTTTGCTTTTTTTTTTTCAATATTTCTTACTTATTTTTTACAAAACATTGTACTATCATTACAGTAACTTATATCGATGATGAAAAATTCATTCCCTTTAATATAAGTCAAATAAAAAAATAAAAACCTTGGAAAACATCCCAATTGGATTTTTTTCAGGGTTTTCATCATTTTATTTAACTTTTATTAAAACGAGTGAATTTTTCGTAAAAGATATGAGTTACTGTAATTATAGTCTAACGTTTTACAAAAAATAAGTCAGAAATATTGAAAAAAAAAACGCAAACTTTAATGTCGCATATCTCCATAACTATTGATATTAGGTGATGATAACTCGAACATTTTCGACTCATAATCAAGGCAGGAACATAGTCCTGCGAGGTTTTTAATGTTTTCCAAATAACCCTGTATGCCTATATTTTTTAAATTTATTAAACATCATTTTCATCTAAAACCTTGCTTACAATGGTCGTTAAAGATATACATATATATTAACTACTATTATTTAAAACCCGTTCTAATAAATGAATTTTAATGAAATCACATTTCATTTGCGATGTAACGTTTTTTGAGAAACGTTGCAAAAGAATGTCGCTTCCAACGGGAAACAATAGATTTCTCAATAATAAGGTAAGGTATTATGTAAATTAAAGCTGACGACATTGTACAGTGTTCCTATAGCTTCACAATACAGAGGTCTGCATCTGCACACATTTTCGGGTTCGAATCCCGGCGGCGACTATAATTCATTTAATTTATTTCGCGACTAAAATAATCATCCACTTAGAGTAATTATATACAGCAGAATTGATTACGGTTTCATATTTTAACTATCTGATCTGGACTACAACGGTTTCCTTCATAACGGAAAATATCCATTTAATTCGTTCATAGGAAACTTACGCTTCAATTGAATGTATTGCAACCATTTCAGTTCAAAGTTTCCCACACGTCACTCACAGAAGGGCACTTCTGGGATATCGAATCGTATACAGCACTACGTGCAGTTCTGAACGTATCTTTTGCTCTGGAGATGAGGACAAATACAGATTATTCCTATTCCGAAAGAGGCGACTTTGTTCATTAGCGGCCAGTCAAACTCCATTTATTCAGTTTTTCATCTTAATAATAATATCTGAGCATAATGAAGAACATAACACGCAGAAGTGAAATTAATGTTTTTGTATTTTGCTATTACTTTGTGGTTATTCATTATAAATATACCTACTTAATTAAACGAATTTACTTATTTTATAACGACTTAATTTTTGGTAAAAACCAACCGGTTTCGGAAGCAACGCAGGGCATACTTAATTTTTTTATTTTTTTTATTTAAAGACTATCGACAGGTCAGAATGACCCTAATGGATAGTCATTTAGGACAAGGTGATTAGTACAATTACAATTTACGATGATACATTAAAATAAAACATTAAGACATTATACAATTAATACTAATTAAACTTTACAAAATTATGAACAATTATACCTCGGTGTCAAGTGTCCAAATGGGGGTTGATAGTGGGGGATGCGAAAGAAACAGGTGACAGGGTGAAAGGGTACATACTCAATTTAGGGCTGTAAGTTAGAAAATTTTGCTTATGAATAACCAAAAAAGTGATGATAAACTAAGTAAATTCGTTTAATTATATACTGAAATTAATCCTTCGAATTAATCCTCCATTCAAAAAATGCATATAATTAAAAAAAACACAAAATGGATATGTACCTACTTCTTCATTTTGCATTACAACCTATTGATCGACTCGATTCAAAAGAGATTCTCAAAAAATGGATTTGATTATATATCTGCCTACTATTGGGATTCTAAACTATCTTAATTAGTGCTTAAAGTGTTGTTGCTCAAAAGCATACCATCGAAAATATATTTGCTTACTTACTTATCACATTACTTACTTATCTTACTTACTTACGTGGGGGTAAGCAGAGAGGATAGAGCGCCACACTATTCTGTCCTGATTCTTGCCTCATCCACATTCATACATCTTCGCATGCAAGCTCGACGGTTGTTGAGGCTTCCAACGGGACCATCTTCCAGTATCTGGTTAATCTGGTCGTGCCACGTCTTCCGCGGTCGCATTCTCTTTTTGGCACCGTCAACACTTGCGTTTTATATATTTTTTACCATTCTTTCCTCGTTTATTTGCTCAACATGCTCGAGCGACCCTTTTTTAATTCTACTAGTTTACATTAATTCCTAATATCTTCATTCTTTACTCTATCATAAATGGATTTGCCACACATATGTCCGAGACATATCATCTCCACTATATATCAAATAGATTCATTATATGAATTTAAACATATTTATTTCAAACTGTTTTAGAAATAATTTTTAATCTTATTCAAATCTGACGTTGCACATATCATCTGACATTTGGTTAAACCAAACCGTATTCAAATGTTTAGACAAATTTCTGTTATCTTTGTTAAATTAAGTTAAATCTACAATCTTAATTAAATTAAGTTAAATCTCAAATAAATTTGCTTCCAAAGAAATATTAGGTGTCAAGATTTCTGAATATCCTTGGATAATTAAAGATACATAATTTCTCGTCGTGGCGAATTCAAATTTACAGTGAATGAAATGACGTAGAAATTTACAATTAGTATATAGTACAACGCATAGCTACAAAAATATATTTTTCAATCCTCTTACGCATTCTCTATAGCGGATTGTCTTTGGATTTGGTTGGATAATTTCATATGTTTATAGCATTTTTATAATACGTCACGACTAAACTGCAAACTACAGAGAAACGGAGGGAAACAGAGATGAATAGAAGAAAACTCTCGAGACTAAAACCCGCCAGAGGTTGTGAAATCGTAGAGTGATACAATAGTAATTTTTATCAGGAATAAAGAAAGATTAATTTATGGAAATATTTTTGTTCCAAATTTGTTTTAGATTTATCTACTTTTCGTTAGGTCCTAAGGTTTCCGAACTCTGTGAGATTACGTAAATTTTTCCATGAAATTATTTATCATTCCATGTCACGGCGTTCGTTTCAGCTCATTGACGTCATGACTGCTCCATATACTGAATCTGATGATTTCTTCAAATATTTTATTCCATTCTTCGGAAAGCTATTTTGTGCCGCTGTCTTAAAGGTGATATATTGTTACAGCCAAAATCATATTTATAAACATTCCTAGCAGCTGAAATATAATGCCTTACCTTATTTATAGATATAAAATAATGTTAATAATGTAATAAAATAAGGATAATCAGCACATTGAAAATGTTCCATTTTTTAAACCTCAGATAGTTTGGAAGCAATGGAATGTAGGTAGGTACCTTCTCTATTGTTTTTAGATTGTTTGAGGTTTGAAAAAATGAACATTTTTATGATATGAAAAAAGGAGAAAAAAAAAGTTCAATTGTTGGTTTGCTGAAAGCGTCTTGTATCGTTGTGCCGTTTTTTAAATATTTATAAAGAGATGTAATTTGTAATTTTAAGCTAATATACGATAAATTACTATCACCCAATTTCAATGTTTTTAGTTGAGTGTTGATTTCTAGTGAAATTTCCGCACCACAAAGAGTTTCAATACACACGCTATGTACGATTTTCTCGAGATTTATGAAAAAATAAATGTTTTGGTTCTGTTAATATAGGGTAACATTGTACCTTGATTCTGGCAAATATTTTAGAGATTTTTTTTTGTGTACTTATTTGGATTTGTATATGTGAGCGAAATATTAATGATAAATTATATAAGTGACATGTGGCGTATTGAAAGTGATTATACAAATAAAAAACATTAATTAATTTTGAGATCAAAGTCGAATGAATACTCGTAAATAGGGTTGCCACCGGTACTTAATTATAAAGTATTGTACGTTATTTCGGGCAATTGTACTCTACACTTTATGAGAATAATAAAGTACGCGAAAATACTTTATTTTACGTGATTTGATTTCTCTGGGATTCATTTTACTTATAACATACAAAAGAAGTTGATCGTAGAAATTTTTGCATAAAACGGACCAAGAAAGTTACCGGGGTCGATGACGTAATCGATTGTTGCCGAATAGGTTCGATAATTGACGATATACCCTGTGGCGGTCGCCACATAAACGCTCGTTTTTTAATGCAACCTAACCTCAAATGTCAACATAGTCAATGTCATTGTAAAAATTTCTTGTTTGTTTTATGTATGGCGGATTGAGTGTAGTTAAAATACGATTAATTGGTTTTAAAGAGTTTTTTTCTGTGATGAATAGCAAATGGCGAGACGAAAGAAACAAAGCGTCTGATAAAAATGAATGACTTATTTACTTTGACTTAAATAAGCCTGATTAAGTCAGTGGTCTCGCAGAAGGATCTGGGTGTTACTATTACCAAGGACTTTAAATGGTGTGAGCACATAGCGAGTGTGGTTAAGAAGGCTAACTCTATTTTGTATTTAGTGAGAAGATCATTCCAACATCTGACAGTACCACTATTCACAACTATTTATAAGACATATGTGAGGCCTCTCCTCGAATATGCCTCTCAGATCTGGAATCCATATTTTGTTAAAGATATAGTTTTACTGGAAAATGTTCAGAGACGAGCCACAAAATTGCCCTTGGGTCTGAAAAACCTGGAATATGCGGAAAGGCTGAGAGTATTGAAACTGCCCACTCTTCAAGAGCGACGAGCCAGAGGTGACCTCATCGAGACATTCAAGATTCTATCGGGCTACTACAATATTCCTAATATGACAAATATGTTTGCATTTAACACTAATGTGGGCCTTCGAGGACATCACCTGAAGTTGAACAAGTCTCGGTTCTCGTGTAACCCGAGAAAACATGTATTAAGCAATAGAGTGGTCAATATGTGGAACAGTTTGCCTGAGGGCGTTGTGTCTGCAGCCAGTGTCAACCAATTTAAGAATAGGCTGGATATTCAAATGAGAGACAGTGATATGGGCCTATCAGCTTAAGCTGCCTGCCCATTATCAATAATAATAATAATAATAATAGACTGCAAACATGTTGTGCAGTTGTTTAGTAATGATAATTATTTGTTAAAAGTTGCTAAAAGTAATGAAAATTTGTTTTTAAGCAAAATAAAAAAGTAAAATAAATCGTTATTTATTTTGACACAATGTACTTTTTTAATACCTTCAATAACCAATGTTCTTTTTTTGCACAAAAAAAAGTTGGCAACCCTACTCGTAAATCACATGACAGCGACCTTCCCCAGCACGAAGATATCATGCGAATTTATATTTTTTAATCGACACCCTTCCGTCATTTGCGCCTTTTCTACGCACTTTTGTACGATAAGACACGTACGCATCACACAAGTGTACATAGACGTGAAATCTACTCAACTTTCGTGGTAAATTGTGAATAAAATTATAATTGTATTAATACATTTTCCCTGGCTAATTACATCTGTACTATCGCAATGAATAACTTAACATACGATATTAAATAAATACAGTGTGTAAGATTGAAAATGATCTTTGACCAATGCATTCTTCTAATCTTTATATGTGGAGTATAAAAGCAAAGGCAGCAATGTCCAAAAAAATTAAAAAATGTTTTGAATGTAGTCACCAAGGATTACTAATTTAAAATGTGCTGAATTCTATCCCTTTCAAAACCATGTTTCCTGCAAATTTAAAGGCTATATATACACCTATAAAACTCAATGTCTGTCTGTTCTGTATACAAATCTACACCGTTTGTTCGATTCGATTCAAATTTTGCACACTTATGGCTTAAGACCCGGCGGAGAACATAGGCGACATTTCTCCCCCTATTGTTTTACCCCTTCCCCTCCCCTGATATATTTTGGATGCAAATCTATACCGTTTGTCCGATCGGACTCAAAATTTAGAAACTTATTTTTTATGGCGTAAAGATGCAAAATCGCCACTATCCATATGCAGCTCATATGGATAGTGGCAGTTTTACATCCGTACGCTACATTTAGGACTCGGCGGGTATCATAGGTGACATTTTCCCCCTATTATTTTACCCCTTCCCTCCCCTGATATATTTTCGATGCAAATCTATACCGTTCGACCGATCGGACTCAAAATTTGGAAACTTATTTTTCAGGACTCGGCGGATAACATTGGTAATATTTTCCCCTTATTATTTTACCCCTTTCCCCTCCCCCGATATATTTTCGATGCAAATCTATATCGTTCGAATCGAACCATTATTATTAACCCCCACAAATTATTTTCAACTCAATCCTTAACCCGTGCAATAGCTAGTTTCCTATGAAATCTCGAATTCAGTTCATTGTAAATTAATAATCCTCGATGACTGCTTTCAATTATTATTTTTTGATATTTTTGATATGGTCTTCTGGTCTCTGAACACTAAGCTAACTCAGAAGCCACAGTCGACAGTCTGTAAAGTATGGTAGGAATAACTAGAAGAAACAGAAAAAAAAATTAATGCTAGTAATAAAGTTTAAATGACAATAAGCGTGGTACAACTACGAGATGATAGGTAATCGATGGATATAGAATAAGAGAAAAAAAAACGTGCTAGAATGACCAAAATCTCATGGGTACACGAAATTATGGAAGTGGCGGAAGTACTAATACGTAGAAAATATTAATGTTTGTATATCAAAACGAATTAGTAAAAGGCTAAACAAACCCAGCAAATGCGCCCAGCAAGATTAATAAATAAAATTCTAGAATTTTACATTTAATGTAAGAATAGAATTACTTTCACACGTACGATGAACGCGTATTGGAAAGTACGCTAGCAGGCTTCTGTGAGACCGCTCATAATTCATTGATAGCGTTAATTGGTGACAGATGAGTGATGATTGAGTGACGGATGTTGGTGTGCGTGACCCGTGGGATAGCTCAGGGGCTCGCCCGTAAATCAATCAGATATCATGTGACAGTTTGCGCACAGTGCCGGCGCAAAAGTATAGCCATTGTCTGTTGCTTGAGTGGCTGAAGATTATTTCATTTTTACATTTCTGAGACATTAAAACCGATAATTATGATATTAAGTATCGACTATTTTTAAATCAGGCCACGGCGTAATTACTATCTGGGTGGAAAAACTGCAGGTATATAAATATTTATCTTAATAACACAATAAAAATTAATTTGAAATTATCATCTGAATACAATTCTTCTATAATTTATCTTATTTCTTCTGAAAAATATACTAAAATTATTATAATTTATTATATATGTTACTTTCATAATTATTTTCATAATTACGTATACTTTTTTTTTTACTTCTATTAAACAAAGTAAAGAACTCTAATGCAGTGCAGATTATCTTTTTAAAATTATTTTTAGTCTCACGCCCACCGATTATCACAGAGATGGAGAAAGACTGTCCGAAAATGAAAAAAATATATATTATTTTAGGTAATTAATTTCATTTTCATTTCTTACTGATAACTTTTCACTTTTAGAAACGCAGCTGACTGCAGTCCTTGACTATTGGGAATTTATATTATGCAGCTTATGTATGTAACTTATGTATGCGCCTTATGTATGCATTCTTATGTATACCTACGTAAACGTTATTTTTGATGGCATTGAACTTAACCGAGATGAAAATCCAGGATGCACAAAAAATACTTCAAATTCCAGATGATTATACAGTTTAAAGAGGTCTGTAATTTGCTGTGCTTTTTAATTACAAATTATGCACTCCTTGCGTTGCCGGCTGCAACGCCATATGTCTAATGCATTAAATTCTAAATTTATTTTACGTATTTATATTAATGTTTTGTCAGAGAAATCTCAAATTAATCTTATAATAAACTATCTCTTAATACCTTACCTTACCTTAATCTCAACTGCTGAATGACATTAAGAGTAATTATTTTCAAAATACTAATTCAGCTAACATTAAAGCTCGTATCTATAGAAATAAATCAAATTAAACTCACCGTTTAAAATTATTAATTTACTATTATTAATTATTTCTGTCCTTCGTGATTAGATTTTTAGAACTCACCTACTCGTTATGTTTGCAGACTAAGCTTAAAATAAATAATTATTTAGCCTTCAATAAAGCTATCAATATTATTTTTATTATTATTATGAATATGAAAATTGTTTTCTAAAAAATTCTGCACCATGATGGAAAGTCTCTACACGTATAAATTATTTTAAATGTATAGTTTTAGGATATACATAGATAAACTATCTGAATATAAAAAAGATATGTAATACTTGTATGAGAGTCAATAAAACTGCTAATTTCAAATTTATCCGTATGAAATTTATTCGCTTTACTCCATATCGTTTATAACGAGACATGCAGTGACATCTATCACATTCCTGCATATTTCTATTTGTAATTCTCACACACAGAATTTTAGAGGAAACTACCCATATGCCCGTGAAAGGTCACGGTAATTTGGTGGGCAACCGTTGCGTGTTGCGCGCTGATTGCGATCACATTCAAACTGTCTAAAGTTATAATCAATTCATTTCAGCAAGTCATGGACGTTTCGTGCATACAGACAACGAAAAAATTATATTTCGATTTTTTGTGACATGGTTTCAGGTAGCGTCCAGAATACATGTATAACAAAAAATTAACAAAATGCAAGCAATGGCCTATGTTATTCAAAATTCATTTTAATTCAAAAAATTCTTTAACGGGTCCAGTTTTTGCTTGAATATATCACTTTTTATTCCAGTTTTTACATGAATGTATCACTTTTTACTCTTTACACATGCTTGAAAACAATTAAAACAAATTAGAAGTCACTTAGAAAAATATCCTCCAAAAATACGTTTATCGAAAAAATACGTTCGTATTTCCCTGAATATTTCTGTTTGATCTTTTTGATTACATAAGTCATGAAGCATGAAATTTAAATAATGATTTGCGTATTGGTTTAGATAGTTGACTAAGCAATGTTTAATATAGTTTACACATGTCTTATATACAAATTTTTAGAGAATTATGATAAATGATTATCTTTTATGGACGTGCGCTTTATGATATAATAAAATAATCGTTCGTTTGCAATTTTAACTGGTTTCAGGCGGATATATGTAAGCCATGGTATCTTCAATGAAAATTTTGTGCATTTGTAAATTATAATTTTAAAGATTAGCATTATTAAAATTACCACTTAACCCAAGTAAGATAATGATAACACAGTCCGCAAATTAATACTAGTGATTTTTAAACTGTTAAATGTATTCGATTGTACAAATTAATGATATTCCTAATTAAAACTCATGACAGTTACCAATCCTCATTAAAATCGAACACCAACACAGTTATATTTTATCTCATCACCACAAATATCTACATTTCATTGAATGCATTTGGGAAAATTATTTACATATATGATGATATGGTGACTCACAGAATGGTGGTAAAGATCGGTACGCTCCTAATTTAAACTCAAATAGTCGATCATGAAACTAAGAACATAAAAAATATAAATTTACAATAAAAATAAAAATAGTGTATATTATAGATATCTCACAGAGACGAAACTGTATTAATTATGGGAAAGTAGGTATAGAAGTCATTTGGGTGTACACAGGACTTATGGCCTGTCTTTTTATGGTTGGCTTAAGTGATCACTTTACACAATTGTAACATTCGCCATTTCCACCCATGATAGAATATACCATGCTTATTCATTTTTTGGAAGTTGTATATATGTTCAAATTGCGTGGAAAGCTTTCATATATGAGTTGTAAGCGCCTTTCCATGCGGTCTGTACAAAGCCATTTTCATTCCCCTAAATCCCCACAGATGTCGCTAATGAGAAAATCTACATTGATTTTTTACGGAATTTTGAGAGCAATATACTTTATTGTGTGTAATGAATTGATTAATAATGTCTCTGTGACATAAATCCAGCACTGTTCTGAAAGATTTGAACAAACTCAAAATATTCTGAAAATAAAAATAATATAGCAATTGTAAGAATTCAAAGTAAGAA